>SZWC01001365.1:243830-260292 GCA_023375785.1 Penium margaritaceum
CAGGCCAGTCCACTCGGCCTTCCCTCCGTCGTAGTGCTTCGCAGGCTTTGCTTGGCGCTCACTGCGCCGTAGTGGTGATGGTGCTGGCTGCTCGTGCTGCTGCTGCTGCTGTGCTTCCCCAGGAGGGGTCGCTGGAAGGGAAGAGCCACTGGCCTCCGAGGAGGCCTCGGATGTCTCCGACGTGGTGTCGGATGTCAACTCCGCTTCAGCCCGAGCGGACGCTCTCCCTGAATTGGCAGCCTCGCTGGTTATGGCCACTGGCGTCCCACGCCAGTTAGGCGGGGGTGTGTCACCCGCCTCCAGCAGCACGATCCACTCTCCCTGTTTTGCAGAGTTCTCTGGGTCCAGCAGTTCTCCCTTGTCATGTGACTCTTCTTGAAAGGTCATATCTCTGGATGTGATGACTCTCCCTGCTGCCTGGTCCCACAGCCTGTACGCCTTGTGCGCGGCCTCGTAGCCGATCATCACGCACTTGCGCGCACGTGCATCCAACTTCCCCGCTCCTTGCCCGTCCTGGATTTTGGCCCAAACCGTGCAGCCGAAAGCCTTTAGGTGAGAGGCATCCGGCTTCTTTCCCGACCACGCCTCCTGCGGGGTCATGCGTTCTGCACTTTGCTCCTTTTCTGTCCCCTTTCTGCGAAGTGCCGCAACAGGCATGAGGTTGATGAGGTAGCATGCAGTGCGCGCTGCTTCCGCCCAGAAGCGAGGAGGGAGCTTTGAGTCGAACAGCATGGTTCGCGTCATGGCTAGAATGGTCTGGTTCATGCGCTCGGCCACGCCGTTGCTCTACGGTGTGTAGGGGGTAGTAGGTTGGTGGACAATGCCGTGTGCCCGAAGCCACGACTTGCACCCCTCGTACTCTCCACCGTTGTCGCTCCGCAGGGCCTTGACCTTCCATCCGGTTTGTCGCTCCACCATCGCGACAAACTCTTGCAGGCGCTCCAGCACCTCTCCCTTTGTTTTGAGGAAGTACACCCACACCTTCCGAGAGTAATCATCGATGAAGGTGAGGAGGTACTTGGAGCCGCCGTTGGACGTGGTGCGCATGGGGCCACACACGTTGCTGTGGACAAGGTCGAGTATGCCCTCTGTTAAGCGACCGTTTTTGGAGAAGCGTTTCCGCTTTGACTTCCCTTGTAGGCAAGCCTCACACCCAGCGTTGCATCCACCCTTCAGCTCACACCCCTCCAGCCCGCGTACAAGCTTCTGCTCCTGCATGACCTGCAGGGTGCTGTCGGCCACGTGCCCAAGGCGTCTGTGCCACAGCTTCGCAGTTGCTGCTCTCGCGTCTTTAGCCGCCACAGCAGGCGGCATGGATGGTGTCTTGGCGTTCGGCGATGGTGCAGCTTCCGCTACTGCCTCTGCCGCCCCAGCATGCCCTTCCGTGCTCTTCGTCTGCAGAACGTAGAGCCCATCCGTTCGTGGCACCTTGGCGACAAGGTGTGATGCAGCGTAGGTAATCGTCACGTCCTCGTTCTTGAGGATGACGGCTTCCTTCTGTGTGAACACCACCGTCATCGCGTGATCCGTAATCCGCGAGACGGAGAGGAGGTTCGTGGCGAAAGTTGGCATGTAGGCAATGTTCTGCAGTCGCAACTCCTTGTCGGCTCTGTTGAGCCGTGTGTGCACGACCTTCTCTCCCTCACCAGCCGCGTACTCGATGCCGCCGTTGGCACACCGGAACTTGGCCGTGGACGGTGTGAGGGACGAGAAGCCACATGCCTCGCGAGAGGTGTGGTAGTCCGTGCCACTGTCGAGCCCGAAGGCTCCCGGCCGCAGCAGCGCAGAGCCCTTGGGAGGGGCCTTGCTCTCGACCATCATGCTCGTGGACGTCGAGTCCACCTTCTTACTCACTTTGCTGCTCCCACCACCACCTCCTTCCTTCTTTGGTACGCGACACTCCCGCGCCCAATGCCCCACCTTGCCACAGTTATGGCATTTGCCCTTTTTTTTGCTGCTCTTCCCGCCGCCACTGCTTCTGCTGTTGCCATGAGAGGAGGTGCCTCCCGAGCCACTCGCGTACGCGGTGTTATTGATGACGCCGTTGTTGCGCCGCATGGCCTCGTTCCGGACAAACTCGGAGACACGAGGGTACGTGAACTCCGACTCCTCCCAACCACCCAAGGTGGTAATCATGGAACCCCAGCTTGGCGGCAAGGCCATGAGGAGAATCATGGCCTGCATCTGTTGGTCGAGCTGCCAGGACATGGCGCGGGCTTCTTGAAGCAGTCCTTCGAACTCCTGGAGGAAGTCCGAGATGGATTCCCCCTCGCCCACCCGCAGCCCGATGAGGCGCTGCAGGATGAAAAATCGATTGGCGAGGGAAGTTGACTGGTACACATTCGTCAGCTTGGTGTAAGCCTCAGCTGGCGTCGTGCACCCCTCCATGTGGGAGATTAGGGAGGGGCTTATGGACGTGACGAGGAGTGCGAGAGCGATGTCATTCCGCTCTTGCCACTCTGCGTATTCCGCGCTTGCCTCGTCCTCTGGTGCTACCTCCGTCCCCTTCAGCATGTTGAGATACCCGCGCACGCGCATCACCACCTCAAACTGCCATTTCCACGTACCGAAGGCTTTGCCATCGAAGCGTGCGATGGCGTTGGCCGCACCCAACTCGGCGGGCCGTGAGGTGACTGGAACGATCTCTTGATCCCCCGGCATGATTCCGGTGTGGTCAAGGATGCTCACTTAGTCTCTACTGTTCTGCTTCGTTGAGGCCGATGTAGGCTGATGAGGCTGATGAGGCTGATGACTGCTACAGTTTTTCAAGGTGCAGTCCGTTGCATTCCCCTCCAACCGATGGTCTCCTAGCTATTGTGGAGGAAGTGCTCCCACAGACACAGGGTCCTACCCACAAGGGCAGAGCGTAACCCACTTAGGACTCGAGGGTCATACCAACAATGGCAGAGCGTATCCTCGTTCCTTGTCCATGGAGAGCAAAAGTGGACCACGGGTCCAACCCGCGTCCGGTCTCTCACAATGCGTACCTTGGTCCAAAGTGGACCGACGATGAAGCAGATGGAGCAGTGGTGTCTTGTCTGCTGCGGAGGTACCTGTCACGTGAACTGAGCGGTGGTACAAAGAACCAAGTTTCCCGATCAGTGTGGTCCCATAACCCTTTGTCACTCCGCACTTGGCCACGGTCTAGAGTAAACGGCGCCAACAGGCAAACCACCGACCGCCCTTGGTATTTCAACCAAGGTAGAGATCACCCACTGAGTGGTGTTTCCACACTGAAAGGTTCACTTAGCTTGTCCCAACCGTGGCCGAAGAGTATTCCAAACTCTCACCCAACTGGCAATGCTACACACCAAAGTGTAGACTTGCACTTGTTCTTTACCCTCTTTCTTGGTGGCCAACAAGGGATTAGTTTTCTACCAAGTCTCAAGAGTAAGAGATGATATATTATCACATGCAAATGACAGGCCTTATATAGTCTCTGGTCAGTGCTCCCAATGGCTCCTTGGAGGGGCCTCCCTCCAAGGCCACCCTAGACAGTGTCATCAGCTTTGATGACATGGCACCCTCTGTGACCGCCAAGTGGCGCTTGATCCACCTTGGACCTTAGAACCTTCTAGGAAGCTTCCTTGGCCCTTTTTAGTCACAAAAAAAATTGGTCCCGGGGGGATTTGACCCCGGAGCTCTCGCTTGCGAGACGGTGCCTTCACCCACTAGGCTATAGGAAGTTGTCCTAAGGATCATGCACCAGGTAGACTACCAAGAGTAGACCAAGGGGACTTACTCCACAAGGGTGAGCAGTGCATGCCATGTCTCTCTCAGCCTCTCTTGCATGTCGCTGGGGGACTTGCGCTACAAGCGCAGTGCATACCCAGTCTAAATCTTCCACTGATTGGACCAGGGGCATACACAGAACATAACAGGATGGCCAAGAGCACCTTATTTGCAAGTTGCAGAAGTCGCTGTACGGCCTCAAGCAAGCGTCGCGTGCTTGGAACCAGAAGTTGGATGCGGCATTGCAGTCCATGGGGTTTGAGCGCAGCGAGTGTGACTACAACGTGTATCGCTGGCAGCATGAGCATAATATCCTCATCATCATTGTGTATGTGGATGACATGCTCCTCCTTTCCAAAAGCATGTCTGCACTGCAGGAGTTCAAGGAGGCGATGCAGGAGCGCTTCTAGATGTCTGATCTCGGGGAGGCGTCATACTTCCTCGGCATCCAGATCATGCGTGACCGCAAATCACGCTCTCTCTCGCTACAGCAGAGTCACTAGATCAAGGATGTCCTGCAGCGGTTCGGCATGGCAGAGGCCAAACCCATCGGCACGCCGCTGGAGACGCGGCAGTACCTCGTGAGCTTCAGTGGAGAAACAGATACAGCTGAGCGGCAGAAGTACCAGAGCGCCGTCGGCAGTCTTATGTACCTGATGGTGGCTACCAGGCCTGACCTCGCACAGGCTGTGAGCGCTGTGAGCCAGCACATGGCGAATCCCAGACCTGAGCACCAGAAGGCAGTGAAGCGGATCTTCCGCTACCTTGCTGGAACCATCAACGTCGGCATCACCTACAACGGCAACGACAACAGCATCATCGGCTACACAGATGCAGATTGGGCTTCAAATCCTGAGACCCGCAAGTCCATCTCCGGACATGTGTTTCTCATGAATGGAGGTGCCATCAGCTGGTGCAGCAAGCGATAGGTGGTCGTGCTCACCTCGAGCACAGAAGCTGAGTACGTCTCTCTCAGCTTTGGAGCCAAGGAAGCAGTTTGGCTCCAGCGTCTCATGGCGGAGATGAGTGGGAGTAGCACTTCCAGTTCCTGTGCGCGTCGACAACCAAAGCGCAATCGCACTCGCCTGGAATCCCGAGCACCATGCATGCACCAAGCACATTGACATCGCATATCACTTCATCAGGCACATGATGCAGGAGGGTGCTATCAAGCTGGAGTTTACTGCAACCAGCAGGCAGGTCGCTGATTTCTGCACTAAGCCAGTGACCCGTGAGAAGCAGCAGTTCTGCATGAAGGCATGTGGACTCAGCCCACTCTGACTGCGGCAAAGTGGGAGATTGATGGGAAAGGAGCCGTCCGGCTTTGTTTCAGGTCCACAGGAGCAAGTTCCAGGAAACTTCCAGATGCCTGCTCCGATCGTCAATCCGTCTTCTTCATTGGAAAGATCAGGTGGCAAATTATCTACGGTCCAAGTTTCAGGCCGATCCAACGGTCGGATTGGGAGATATGAATTTTCGAAGTTTCAGGGGTCATGGACCGCCGATGTCTGGGTGGCCATGGGCAATGGCTCTATGCCTTAGCCTGAAAAAAGAAAAAGGCAAGAGGTCCAGGGTCAAGACCTGATGGGAGAAATATCCAAAAAGATCCTTGGTCTTAGGATTGCCTTATCTAAGTGTGCTGACTAGGATAAAGGTACCTCTCCTTACTTTTCAGGTGAGATGAGATCCTTGTGTGCTAGCCATGGATACATGTCGATTCTCCATGGGTTTGTGGGTGATGTGACCACTAGGAGTGTGCCATGAGAGCATTCTTTAGCTCTGTAGGTCGTGTGTGACTGGTCAGCCTGATTGTTAGGCTGATTTCCTCCCTTGTGTGAGATTGTGGACTCTAGTGTGTGAGCCTTAGCCTCCATGACTAAGTGGTATGGCTTGTGAGAGGGCTGACTTGCCCAAGCTCTAACTCTATATATACTCCATCATTTTGAGTGACTTAACAACCATTCTTCAGCACAAGTGATGCCCTTTCAGTCCCACATGCTCGCTGCTCCAAGACTCCTTGTCTCCTCCAGATCCAACACAGAAACACCTGGTTTACAAGCGGTAGAAGTCGCTTTATGGCCTCAAGCAAGAATCGTGTGCTTGGAACCAGAAGTTGGATACGGCGCTACAGTGTATGGAGTTTGAGTACGAGTGTGACTACAGTGTCTATCATTGGCAGCATGGACATGAGATCCTCATGATCATTGTTTATCTACAAAACATACTCCTCCTTTCCAACAGTATGTCTGCACTGCAGCAGTTCAAGGAGGCCATGTACGAGCGCTTCCAGATGTCTGATCTCAGGGAGGCATCATACTTCCTCGCCATCACAATCACGTGGTGTAGTAAATCATGCTCTCTCTTGATGTAGCTGTGTTGCTACATCAAGGACATCTTGTAGCGGTTCGGTATTGCAGAGGCCAAACCCATCGGCATGCCGTTGGAGACACAACAGTACCTTGTGATCTGCAGTGGAGAAGCACATGCAGTTGAGCGACAGAAGTATTGGAGTGCTGTTCGAAGTCTGATAGTGGCAACCAGGCTGGACCTCGCACAAGCTGTGAGTGCTCTAAGCCAACACATGGCAAATCCCAGACCTGAGCACCAGAAGGAAGTGAAACGTATCTTCTGCTACCTTGCCAAAACCTTCAATATCGGCATCACCTACAACGACAACAATAATAGCATCATCGGCTACACAGACGCAGATTGGGTTCCAAAACCCTGAGGACCGTAAGTCCATCCCTGGACAGGTGTTCCTCATCAATGACGGGGCCATCAGCTGGTACAGGAAGCTGCAAGGGGTCGTGGCCACCTCAAGCACAAAAGTTGAGTATGTCTCTCTCAGCTTTTGAGCCAAGGAAGCGGTTTGGCTTCAGCATCTCATGGCGGAGATGAGAGGGAGTACAGCAGGTCCAGTTCCCATGCGCGTCAAAAACCAGATCAGAATCGGACTCGCCAAAAACCCCGAGCAGCATGCTCGCACCAAAGACATACATTTTGTCTATCATTTCATCAGGTATATGGTACAACAGGGAGCTATCAAGCTGGAGTTCACTCTAACCAGCAAGCAGGTCACTGATTTCTGCACTAAGCTAGTAATCCATGAGAAGGAGTAGTTCTGTATGAAGGCATGTGGATCCAGGTCACTCTGACTGTGGCAAAGTGGAAAATTGTTGGGAAAGGGGTCATCCGGCTCAGTTTCAGGTCTATAGGAGCAAGTTCAAGGAAACTATTAGCTGCCTCCTTTGATCATCAATCTGACTTCTTTATTGAAAGATCAGGTGGCAAATTTTCTACAGTCCAAGTTTCCGGCCGATCCAACATTCGGATTGGGAGATGTGAATTTTTTAGGTTTCCGGGGTCATGGACCGCCGATGTCTATCTAGACATTGGCGGTCCATAGAATTTGAGTGGGTGATGGTAGAATGATCCTAGCCTATAGTAAAGGAATTGTGAAGGTCCTAAATACTCTTAAAAGATGTGATATGCATATCTGATGAAAATTTGTACGTTCCTGAATATGCTACCAATCTCTCGTCTGTTGGATGTATCGACGATAGAGTCTTAAGGTCATTTTATCAGGAAAAACTAATAGGGTCACCTTGTAGCTCTGGCAATTTATACCTGTCATCTCATAATCCTTGATTCTGAAGAAGAACCATCAGCTATGACCTTTAAGCAACAAGAGAGAACTTTTATGACAGCTACGACCAACAGTACCCTCAACTCAGCTATGCTACCATCAATAGTAAAACTGTGGCATCATCATATGGCATACGTTAATTACACCACATTACAAAAAATAATTGAACAATAAGCTACCTACAATCTATTACACGGTTTAATCAAATCCTCTAACGTGTCACCATGTCGTGGGTATCTCACAAAGAAACTTCATCAAAAACCTTTCAAGGACTACACTATATCTAGTTTACACACAATGTTAGAATTTATTCACATGGACGTATGCTATATCCAAGAAAGTTTCTTGTCCAACAAGCACTACTTTTTAGTCATCATCAACGACTAACACTATTTTAAGTGGATCAAGCTATTTGTAAAACAAAGTGTTCTTTCCAAGACCTTTCAAGTTATGTGAGACTTATATACTTCCTTCTGTACACACTGAATAAAGAGTCACACAGGGTACTCACACTTCTACAAGATTTTACACACTATACAATAACCAAGAGAAGACATACTATGCACAAGTACATGGCTCGTCTCTTGCCAATTCCGAGGATAGACTATATGTCCAAAATTGTTAGCTATCAACAAAGCCATATACAAGTGAATTTGCCATCTATTTATGCTAGTCTAGAGCTAAGAAATACAAAACAGTGAGTTGCTTCATCGAGTATTGGACTGTCTGGAACTCCAGTGTCTTTTCTTTGCTTGTCACAGTCGTATCGGGCATTGGTCTTCAAGGAACCAAGATTGGCAGATGCCCAGCACCCTCAGTACTGTTGGAACTGGAGGAGAGAGGGAGCCTTGGAGCAACGAGCATGTGGGACTGAAAGGGTATCAGTTGTGTTGAAGAATGGTTATTGAATCACACAAAATAATGGAGTACATATAGAGCTAGAGCTTGGACAAGTCAGCCCTCTCACAAGCCATACTACTTAGCCATGGAGGCTAAGGCTCACACACTAGAGTCCATAAACTCACACAAGAGAGGAAATCAGCCTAGCAATCAGGCTGACCACTCACATACGACCTAGAGAGCTAGCAAATCCTCTCATGGTACACTCCTAGTGTTCACATAACCCATATTCCCATGGATGATTGCCATGTGTCCATGGCTAGCACACAAGGATCTCACCTCATCTAAAAAGTAAGGAGAGGTACCTTTTTCCTAGTCAGCAAACTCTGACAAGGCAATCCAAGAATGTAGGACCTTTTGGATATTTCTCCCATCAGGTCTTGACCCTGGACCTCTTGCCCTTTTTCTTTCCTCAGGCTAAGGCATGCAGCCATCGTCCATGGTCACCCAGGTACTGGTGGCCAATGACCCCAGAAACATTGAAAGTTCATATCTCCCAATAGGACCGTTGGATCGGCCTGAAACTTTAATCATCGACAATTTGCCACCTGATCTTTCCATGGTGAAGTCGGATTGACGATTGGAGGGGGCATCTGATAGTTACCTACACCTTGTTCCTATGGACCTGAAACTGAGCCGCATGGCTCCTTTCCCAACAATGTCCTACTTTGCTGCAGTCAGAGTGGGCTGAGTGCACATGCCCTCATGCAGAATTGCTGCTTCTCACGGGTTATTGGCTTGGTGCAGAAATCAGAGACCTGCTTGCTGGTTGGAGTAAATTCCAGCTAGATAGCACCTACTTGTACCATGTGCCTGATGAAGTGATATGCGCTGTCAATGTACTTAGTATGTGCATGGTGCTCGAATTCTTAGCGAGTGCGATTGTGCTCTAGTTGTCGACGCGCACAGGAACTGGAACTACTGCACGTTTGGCTTCAACGTCTCTGCCATGAGACGTTGAAGCCAAACCGCTTCCTTGGCTCCAAAGCTAAGAGAGACGTACTCATCTTCCGTGCCTGAGGTGGCCACNACCACCTGCCGCTTGCTGCACCAGCTGATGGCCCCACCATTCATGAGGAACACATGTCCATAGATGGACTTGCGGTCATTAGGGTTTGAAGCGCAATCAACGTCTAAGTAGCCAATGATGTTGTTATCGTTGCCATTGTAGGTGATGCCGATGTCGATGGTTCTAGCAAGATAGCAGAAGATCTGCTTCACTACCTTCTGGTGCTCAGGTCTAGGGTTCGTCATGTATTGGCTAACCGCGCTCACAGCCTGTGCGAGGTCCGGCTTTGTTGCCACCATCAGGTACATGACATTGTCGACGGCGCTCTGGTATTTGTGCCGCTCAGCTGCATTCGCTTCTCCATTGAAGCTCATGAGGTACTGCCGTGTCTCCAGCGACGTATCGATGGGTTTGGCCTCTGCCATGCTCAACCACTGCAAGATGTCCTTGATATAGCGACTCTACTACAACGAGAGAGAGTGTGATTTGCACTCATGTGTGATCTGGATGCTGAGGAAGTATGACACCTCCTCGAGATCAGATATCTGGAAGCGCTCCTGCATGGCCTCCTTGAACTCTCGCAATACAGGCATGCTATTGGAAAAGAGGAGCATGTCATCCACATGCACGATGATAATAAGGACCTCATGCTCATGCTACAAGCGATAGACGATGTAGTCACACTCGCTCCGCTCGAACCCCATGCACTGCAACGTCGCATCCAACTTCTGGTTCCAAGCACGCAACACAGGCCGTACAATGACTTATGGAGCTTGCAAACCAGGTATTCCTGGCTATCCATGACAAACCCCTCCGGCTGCTCCATGTAAATCTCCTCCTCTAGGTCACCGTTCAGGAACGCCGTCTTGACATCCATGTGGTAGACCTCAAAGTCCTCTGCTGCTGCATAGGAAAGGAGCACACGCACAGAGGCAAACTTGGATATAGGGGCGAAGGTTTTTGTGTAATCAATACCCTCCTGCTGCGAGTAGCCCTTGGCGACCAGCCTCGCCTTACACTTTTCCAGGTTGCCATCTACTCCCCGCTTCTTCTTGAATACCCACTTACACTTGATCACCTTACGTCCAGGTGGACGCGTAATTAGTTCCCATGTGTCGTTGTCCGGCTGCCACTGTATCTCCTTCTACACGACTTGCGTCCAATCTCCTGCATCTGGTACAGCCATGGCCTCCTTGTATGACATTGGCTCATCTGAGTCTGCTGCAACTGCGACGTTCATCTGTTCTGGTTTTTGCAGCATCCAGAAATGGCCGCGCTCACCAGGCCTATAACGCATCCTGAGAGGGTACCTACGACCTGGTGGTGGAGTGTTAGTGGACGGCTGGCACGGTGGTGGTGGGAAAATTGCTGCTGCTGGTGGTGCGGCATCTTCTTCCTCTGCTTCTACCGATGAGGCTGCTATAGCTGCTGTATCAGACATGGAAGAATAGAGTGGTTCTCCCATTGTCACAGTGGAGGTCGGATCAGGAGAGACTGGGTCAAGAAGGATATCTGCTCCTACTGCCTCGTCAGCTACTGGTTTTGCTGCCTCTTCACATACAATGTTGGTGCCAATGACGTTGCTCTCATTGAAGACGACATCCCTGGAGATAATGACATGGCATGTATCCCTTTCGTAGAGGCGATAGGCCTTGCTTGCCACGTCGTAGCCAATCATCAGCATCTGCGTGCTCTTCGCGTCCCAAATCTACCTCTTCTCCTTTGGCACGTGCATGTGTGCCAAGCTCCTAAACACGCGAAGATGGCCCACGCTTGGCTTCTTGCGGAACCACTGTTGGATCTTGAGGAGAGACGGAGCCTTGGAGCAGCGAGCATGTGGGACTGAAAGGTCATCACTTGTGCTGTAGAATGGTTGTTCAATCTCTCAAAATGATGGAGTACATATAGAGCTAGAGCTTGGGCAAGTCATACCTCTCACAAGCCACACCACTTAGCCATGGAGGCTAAGGCTCAAATACTAGAGTCCACAATCTCACACAAGGGAGGAAATCAGTCTAACAATCAAATTGAACAATCACACACGACCTAGAGAGCTAGACAATACTCTCATGGCACACTCCTTGTCGTCACATCACACACAAACCAATGGAGAATCGCCATGTGTCCATGGCTAGCACACAAGGATCTCACCTCACCTAAAAAGTAAGGAGAGGTACCTTTATCCTAGTCAACACACTCTGACAAGGCAATCCTAAGACCAAGGACCTTTTTGGATATTTCTGCCATCAGGTGTTGACCTTGGACCTCATGCCTTTTTCTTTTCTCAGGCTAAGGCATGGAGCCATCACCCATGGCCACCCGGACATCGACGGTCCATGAACCCGGAAACTTTCAGAATTTGTATCTCCCAATCAGACCATGGGATCGGCCTGAAACTTGGACCGTAGATAATTTGCCACATGATCTTTCCAATGGTCAAGCTCGATTGACGATAAGAGCAGGCATCTGGTAGTTTCCTGAACCTTCATCCTGTGGACCTGAAACTCAGCCGGATGGCTCCTTTCCCAAGAATCTCCCACTTTGCCACAGTCAGAGTGGGCTGAGTCCACATGCCTTCATGCAGAACTGCTGCTTCTCACGGGTCACTATCTTGGTGCAGAAATCAGCAACCTGCCTGCTGGTTGGAGTAAACTCCAGTTTGATAGCACCCTCCTACACCATGTGCCTGATGAAGTGATATGCGATGTCAATGTACTTGGTACATGCATGGTGCTTAGGATTCTTGGCGAGTACGATTGCGCTATGGTTGTCGACGCGCACAGGAACTAGAATTGCTGCACTCCCATTCATCTCCGCCATGAGACGCTGAAGCCAAACTGTTTCCTTCGCTCCAAAACTGAGAGAGACGTATACAGCTTCCGTACTTGAGGTGGCCACGACCACCTGCCGCTTGCTGCACAAGCTGATGGCCCCACCATTCATGACGAACACATGTCCAAAGATGGACATGTGGTCCTCAGGGTTTGAAGTCTAATCTGCGTTTGTATAGCCGATGATATTGTTGTTGTTGCCGTTGTACATGATGCCGATATTGACGGTTCAGCAAGGTAGCGGAAGATCCGCTTCATTGCCTTCTGGTGCTCAGGTCTGGGATTCGCCATGTGCTGGCTCACAGCTCTCACACCCTGTGTGAGGTCCGGCCTGGTTGCCACCATCAGGTACATGAGATTACCGACGATGCTCTCGTACTTCTGCCGCTCAGCTGCATTCGCTTCTCCATTGAAGCTCACAAGGTACAGCCGCGTCTCCAGCGGCGTACCGATGGGTTTAGCCTCTGTCATGCCGAACTGCTGCAAGACATCCTTGATGTAGCGGCTCTGCTGCACCTAGAGAGAGCGTGATTTGCGGTCACGCGTGATCTGGATACCGAGGAAGTATGATGCCTCCCCGAGATCAGACATCTGGAAGCGCTCTTGCATGGCCTCCTTGAACTCCTACACTACAGACATGCTGTTGGAAAGGAGGAGCATATCATCCACATAGACCATGATGATGAGGATGTCATGCTCATGCTCATGCTGCCAGCGATACACGCTGTAATCACACTCGCTGCGCTCAAACCTCATGCACTGCAGCGCCGCATCCAACTTCTGGTTCCAAGCACGCGACGCTTGCTTGAGGCCGTACAGCGTTTTTTGCAGCTTGCAAACCAGGTGCTCCTGGCCATCCATGACGATCCCCTCTGGCTGCTCCATGTAGATCTCCTCCTCCAAGTCACCGTTCAAGAATGCCATCTTGACATCCATGTGGTGAATCTCGAAGGCCTCAGCTGTTGCATAAGAAAGGAGCGTGCGCACTAAGGCAAACTTTACAACAGGAGCAAAGGGTTCCGTGTAGTCGAGGCCGTCCTGCTGTGAGTAGCCCTTGGCAACCAGCCTCGCCTTGTATTTTTCTAGGTTCCTCGTTTCTTCTTGAACACCCACTTGCACTTGATCACCTTGCGTCCAGGTGGATGCTCAGTCACCTCCCACGTGTCGTTGTCCTGTTGCGACTGTATCTCTTGCTGCATGGCTTGCGCCCAATCTGCTGCATCGGGTACAGCCATGGCCTCCTTGTATGACGCTGGCTCATCTGAATCTGCTACATCTGCAACGTTCATCTACTCTGGTTTCTACAGCATCTTGAAATGGCTGCGCTCACCAGGCTTGTAGTACACCCTAAGAGGATACCTGCGACCTGGTGCTGGAGCGGTAGCGGGAGACTGGCGCTGTGCTGGTGGCACAACTGCTGCTACAGGAGGTGCTGCATCTTCTTTTTTTTCTTCTGCCGATGAGGCCGCTCTATCTGCTATATCAGACATGCGAGAATAGACTGAATCTCCCACTATCACAGTGGAGGAAGGATCAGGAGAGACTGGGTTAGGAAGGATATGTGCTCCAACTGCCTCGTCAGCTGTTGGTTCTACTGCCTCTTCACAGACAATGTTGGTGCCGATGCCGTTGCTCTTGTTGAATACGACATCCCTCGTGTATCCCTCTTCTAGAGGCGAAAAGCCTTGCTTGCCACGTCATAGCCAATCATCTGCCGCTTCTCCTTTGGCACGTGTATGTGTGCCAAGCTGTGAAATGCACGAAGATGACCCACGCTCGGCTTTATGCCGAACCACGCCTCGTGTCATGTACTCCAACGCCTTAGTTTGACTACGGTTCTTGATGTATACTGCAGTGCTCACGGCTTCGGCCCAAAAGTTGTAGGTCAGCCGAACCGTGTGAAGCATGGAGCATGCCGACTCAACGATAGTATGATTGGCACGTTCTGCTACACCGTTCTGCTACGGCGAGTATGGCGCAATGCGCTGTGCCTTGATTCTGGCTACTGCGAGGTAGTCCTGGAACTCTTTGCTCTGGTACTCTCCACCGCGGTCGCTATGCAGTACCTTGATCTTCTTGCCAGTCTGGTTAACCACCATTGCCTTGAACTCCTTGAACCTGTCAAAGCACTGGTCCTTGGAAGCAAGGAAGTATACAACAATGTAACGGCTTAAATCATCCATGAAGGTCAGAAAATACCTAGAGCCTCCAAAGCTCTGAGTCTGCATCGGGCCACATAAGTCTGTGTGGACCAGCTCCAGCACCTCTTTTGGATGCTCCTCTACTCCAGAGAATGCCACACGATGCTGCTTCCCTTCCAAACAGCCGATACATAGCTGCTGCTCAAAGTTGGAGATTGTGGGCAAGTCACGTACCATCTGCTTCGCTTGAAGCTGCTACAAGGCGCGCATGCCGATGTTGCCATACTGTGCATGCCAGATCTCCCCAATTGTTGCCTGCACCGGTGCTGCAAGACTCTGCTCGCGCGGGATCTTGGTCGCTCCCAACAGGCGGTGCATATCACCTTCTTTCACTGACCTGGCCAACTCCTCTCCGGTTTCCTTGTCAAGGATGTAGCCATAGTCATCTTTAAAGATGACTCGCAGTGCTGAGTTGGTGAGAGAGGACACTGAGAGAAGATTGAACGCAGAATTAAGTACGTATAGCACGTCATGGAACACTCCCACTTCAATGCCACGCGGGGTTTCCAACCACATCTCCACAATCCCAATCCCCTCAGCATACACCTCCGGATCATCACCCAGAGCGATAGAACGGGGATGGATGGACAGCAGCTGCATAAACCACTCCTTCTGATGTGTCTGGTACACCCTGGGTCCTTTTACCATGCGAGAACCACCTTCTCCACTTGTGACATGTCAGATTTCGCCATGAAGAGGCGGTCGCGCACCTCCTTGGCCACATTCATGTTGCCAAAGTGGAGTACACCAGCCTGGTTTTGCTGCTGCTGCTGCTGCTGACGCTGCTGTGACTATTGCTGCTGCTACTGTGGAGATTGTTGCTTTTGCTGCTGCTGCTGCTACTCCTTCTTGTCCCTCTTGATCTTCAAACACTCTTTCTTGTAGTGCTCCTCTTTCTGGCAATAGTGGCACTTGCCCTTGTTCTTACCTCTCTGCTGGCCGGACTGCTGCTGCTGCTGGTTTCGTGAGCCCATGGCCATGAAAGCTGCCTCACTGCTGCTGCTCCCGCCATTGCAATTTGCTACATTGTGACGCAGTTCTACCTATACCTGGTACGTGCAGATGAAGTCCAGGTCGAGAGTTGGCTGGTTCCAACGTCTTTCACACCGTGTCATAGCTCGTTGGCAGTCCCTTCAGCAAGAGGAGGACGAAGCGCGTGTCTTCGGCAGGGTTGTCGGCCGCTTCCAGCTGCTTTGATGGTTCCAGCAAGGTAGCGGAAGACCCGCTTCACTGCCTTCTGGTGCTCAAGTCCGAGATTCGCCATGTGCTGGCTCACAACGCTCACAGCCTATGCGAGGTCAGGCCTGGTTGCCACCATCAGGTACATAAGACTGCCGACGGCGCTCTGGTACTTCTGCCGCTCAGCTGCATCTGCTTCTCCACTGAAGCTCACGAGGTACTGCCGCGTCTCCAGCGGCGTGCCGATGGGTTTGGCCTCTGCCATGCCGAACCGCTACAGGACGTCCTTGATGTAGCGACTCTGCTGTAGCGAGAGAGAGCGTGATTTGTGGTCAAGCATGATCTGGATGCCGAGGAGGTATGACGCCTCCCCGAGATCAGACATCTGGAAGCGCTCGTGCATCGCCTCCTTGAACTCCTACAGTGCAGACATGCTGTTGGAAAGGAGGAGCATGTCATCCACATACACAATGATGATGAGGATCTCATGCTCATGCTGCCAACGATACACGCTGTAGTCACACTCGCTACGCTCAAACCCCATGCACTGCAACGCCGCATCCAACTTCTGGTTCCAAGGACGCGACGCTTGCTTTAGGCCATATAGCGGCAGCTTGCAAACCAGGAGCTCCTGGCCATCCATGACGAACCCCTCCGGCTGCTCCATGTAGATCTCCTCCTCCAAGTCACCATTCAAGAATTCTGTCTTGACATCCATGTAGTGAACCTCGAAATCCTCAGCTGCTACATAAGAGAGGAGCGTGCGCACAGAGGCAAACTTTGCAACATGGGCAAAAGTTTCTGTGTAGTCGATGCCCTCCTGCTGCGAGTAGCCCTTGGCGACCAGCCTCGCTTTGTACTTTTCCAGGTTACCATCTGCTCCCTGCTTCTTCTTGAACACCCACTTGCACTTGATCACCTTACGCCCAGGTGGACGCTCAGTCAGCTCCCACGTGCCGTTGTC
>SZWC01001366.1:5720-28985 GCA_023375785.1 Penium margaritaceum
CCCCTCCGTCTCCCTCCCTCCCTCCCTCCCCTGCCCCCTCCTGCCCTTCCTCCTCTCAGGCACATTCTTTCCCCTTCCATCTCACGAACGCCTTGACACCGTACCTAACGCCATCCTGCAATTTCTCCCTCTTGCCCTCCGCCAATCAGTTTGAGAACAAGTCTCGGTCTACTTTTCAGGGGCCGGTGGAGGCTTCTCCTGTGCGCGCACCAGCAGGCTCCTTCTCTGCCACCGTCTGAAACTGTGCTGCCTCCACTCACCGTCTGCAGGTACACGACAGACCGCCGGTTCTTGAGGGACGTTGCAGCTCTCTTTCGACGGGCCAAGTCGCCCTCCGTGGACGACAAGAAGCAAAACTGAATTGTGCACGTGCTGAACCACATTGCTTGCTCAAGCGTAGGCTCTCTCCCAACTTGCCCCTCAATTGCCCGCTTGCCCGCTTGCCTGTATGTCTGCTTTATTTCCTGTCCTCTAACATCTACCAGAATCAGTCTTGTCGCAACTATGAAGCATGTCGTAGGTGTCCACCTGCTCCACTATTGTTTGCTTCCCATATGCTTCCTCACGGGCTCTTTCCCTTCAGTTCACGACTTGTGTAGGCAATTTGAGCTCTTCATCATGTCATATAAGAAGCAGCAAGTTGGGGCAGCAGTGTTGTTGATCAGCATGCGGGCTTCCATGCTCATTGCTTAAGTCTGTTGGCCCCTAGGTCTGCTGCTCTAGAGACTAAGTCTGGAAGCTCTAGGTTTGTTACTCAGAAACGTGCGCGCCAGAAAGCACCTAGAAACTGAGAGTAACTGATGAGGAATGAAGAATGAGCAACAATGGGAGACCTCCTTAAGTTCTAGCTCCCTCACTAGTGTAGAATTTGTTACTCGGCTAATCAGCTGATCAAAAAATAGTCTTAGACCTATTTTCTGGCAGGCAGGATTTTCTCGGTGAGCCCTGCCAGACGCCCGACAGCCCAAAACCCGGGCGTCGTCCGTTTTGCCTGAGAACTGAACCATACCATAACACCGACGCTGCGAACGCAGTCGTGCCGTCAGAATCAGCTAGAAAAACAGCATCAAAGAGTTACGGCTGCCTGAACCCATGCAGTGCCTACGACAGTCGGTGATGCCAAACAGTGCCACACAGCAAGAGACATGGACCCTAGGCACAGCATGATGCTGCAGACGCAATGGCACAACCAACAACAGCGCTGGGTGCCTGTAGACAGCATCTGCAGTGGCAGTGACCACCGGCGGCCCGACCGCAGAGGAGGCGTGCCAATGGAGCTGAGCGCGTCGCCGGAGGGAGGAGGCTCCAGCGAACTGTGAGTGGGCCTCAGCGTGCGTCGACTCCACCGAACGACACTCCAGCAGCGTCGAGTCTCGCCGTCACTCATCTGCACGCCGATGTACACAAGCCGAGAAGACACAACAGAGTACAATGAGAGATGCACCAAAACCAACACTCCCCCATGACTCACGGGCGTAGTGCACATGTGCGGGCAGACACACAGTGAACAACCAGACTCCCCCAGGGCACGCACAGAAGCAGGCAGGGACAAAGAGAGTCACTCGCGGATGCACGCCAACCGAACTCACAGCCTTCTTGAACGAGTCGCGCTTCAGTGCCTTGGTCAAGAAGTCAAGCAGCTGCCGTGCTGTCTCAACACACACGATGCTGATGCTGCCGTCATGCAACAATGAACGCACATAGTGATACTCAACGTTGATGTGCTTTGTTCGTGTGTGATGCACGCCGTCATTGTCGGCGATGGCCATGGCACTCTCATTGTCACAATGCAACGTGATGGATGCGACAGACTGACGCAACTAGGACAATAGACGATGCAGCCACACACTCTCACATGCGCCTGAGCCAAGGGCCACGTACTCAGCCTCAGCAGTGCTGCGTGCGATCCACCCCTACTTGCCACTACGACAGGACACAACTGTGCCGCCAATCAGAAAGATCCAGCCTGTGTGACTCTTACTGTCCGGACTGCCGGCACAGTCACTGTCGGTGTAGCCTACCGTGACAAGAGGCGGCTGGCGGCGGAACATGAGACCTCGGCGAGGAGTCGAGACGACATAGCACAGTACTCGGATCGCAGCCTCGAAGTGGAGGTGACGCGACTCCTGAGAAAACTGGACGAGGAGGTTGACGGCGAACGCGATGTCTGGACGCGTCGTCGTCGCCAGGAACATGAGTGACCCGATGACTCGCAGGTACGTGGACACGTCAACAGGCTCCCCCACAACAGCTGGGTCAGGACTCTTCAGCTTCACATGGCCATCAGGTGACATGGGTGAAGATGCACTCGGCACGAGTGGCACGTCCTCCGCAAAGCAGGTGGACAGAGTCTGCACATAGGCGGCCTGGTAGATGTGCAGGGCGCACTGGGAGCGATCATGCTCGAGCTCCATGCCTAGGACGACTTTGGCAGATCCGAGATCCTTCATTCGGTAGGCGGCGTCGGCGCTGATGCGGTTCCACCGTTCGGAGACACCGTTCTAGGCGGACGTGTAGGGCGCACACGTCTCATGGTGGATACCGTGGGAGGCGAGAAAGGTCGTGGTCTCACCCCTGTACTCACCACCACGATCGGAGCAAAAGCGACGAAGAGAGCGACCACACTCGTGCTCCGCAAGGGCAAGTCAGTCCTGGATGGCTCGGGCGACATCGCTCTTGTGCCGAAGGCCGGAGACCCAGCGGTAGCGAGAATAGTCGTCAGTGAGGTTGAGGACATACCGGCCCCTCTCTCCAACGGGCTCGGTGGGGAGAGGGCGCATGACATTAGAATGGACCAAGTCGAGAGGGGCGGATGCACGGGAGGAAGACAAAGGGTATGTGGACCGGTGCATCTTGCCCTGAGCGCAATCAATGCACTTTGTGGGGCACGGGAGAGGGAAAGTCTCAGGGTCAAGGTCCTTGGCCGGCTGGGTGCGGAGCATGCTATCTACGGCAGCAGAGTGGACGTGGCAAAGGCGGCGGTGCAAAAGACGGGTGTGCTGAGGAGATAGCGTGCTGGTGACAAACACATGACCTATGGCGGCCGACGAGGAGGAGACGCAAGGAGAGGAGGACATACGAGGTACATGCCACAGGTTACCACGGGTGATGGCGTGCAGTAGGAAAAGACCAGACGGGAGCAACGACACAGTGCCAACACCACGCGAGTGCACAACATCCATGCTCATGCGGTCAAGGGCAGTGACGGACTGGAGGCTGAGGTCGAGACTTGGGACGAAGAGGACATCGGTCAAACAAATGTCAATGACAAGACCACGGAAACGAACGACACCGACACCGCAGACAAGAAACACCTGTTCGGAGCCCGTCCGGACACCGGAGACATCGCCAACAGAACCGAGCATACTAAAGGCCTCACGGGAGGCCGTCATGTGATGCGTGGGCTCGAAGTCGATGATCCAGGTCTCAGCAGGGTCCTGGACTAGGGTCGCCAGATTGCTAACGGTCACATGGCAGCAAGCGAGAGACGCAAATGCGGTGGAAGGGGGCACGAACCGGGACTGCCAATCATCAAGCCATGCAACGTCGTCATGGAAGGGGGTAGAGGAGACCACGGGAGACGACGAGACAAAAGAGGAAACAGGACACGACCGTATCTCAGTCTCAGTCATGCAGGGAGGGGTAGGAGAACAGGAGGTGACGCAACTTGCACTTCCCTCGGGTTGAGGGCGAGGCAGGCCGAGCTGGAGCGTGATGAACTACTCTAGCTGACGCTCACGAGAGGATGGCCCGAGAGTGTAGACCGAGTGCGGAGTGGCGGCACCGGAGCCCGGGTAGTAGGACGGTGCCAGTAAAGGAAACGGAGGCGCCAACAGCTGCGGATGTTGCTGCTGCGGCGCTGGTGACTGCTGGACTGGCGGAGCTGTCGGAGTGGTGGAGCTGCCGAATAAGGCCAAGGCGTCAGGACCGCCGACATCTACGGCGGCAGAGGCGAGACGGCGCACCCGCTGGTGACGCATGGTGGCGATGACACGCGCCTTGTCTGTCGGGGGAGGGCACGTGTAGCACCCGTGCCCGGGCCGGCCACAATTGTGGTAGACCGAGCCACCACCGCTGGACTCAGTCGATGGCTGCTCTTGCTGCTGCTGCTGCTGACCCTTGCCTTTCTTGTTCTGGCGCTTCATCTTCCCCGACGACGATGAGGTTGCTGCAGCAGGGAAAGCGACGGCCACGGAGGCGACTGCAAGAGAGGTGAGAGCCTCCGTGCGCTCGAGACAGGACTCCAGACGAGCTTCCTCAATCCGGAGGAAGAGCGCGTATGCCCAAGGCATGAGGGTGGCCGCCATGGTAGAGAAGACATCTTGAGAGTAATGCATGAAGACGTCCGCGTACGCGTCGGTGGCACCACGCTTGATGGTGAGTAGCGCGGCTAGAGGGGGTGGGACAGAGGTGTCAAGGCGACACCTCTGTCCTCCGCCCGTTGCCACTAGGCGGTGACCGTCTCGATCTCCACCATGTGTAGGAAGTTGAACTCACGCAATAGACGGCTGGTTAACCTTGCTGGACAGGCGACGGGGACGAGTGAGGACATGCCACGCGGCTCAAGGGTCTGGGGTGGCGCAAGGGGTGAAGTCGTCGAGGAAAGGCTCTAGGGCTAGGCGGGAAGCCGGAGGGGCGACGGGGACGAGGGCACGTACGGCGCGACCAACGTCATACAACTGGTCGGCCTGGGTGGGGTCATACGTGAGGGTGTAGTATGTATGCCCACAGGCCCTCATTGTGCGCCCAGATGTGGAAGTCGAGTTCCCACCTCCGGAACTGCTTGCTGGCCTGAAGCAGCGGGGGCGGCGTCTCAAAGTCCTTCTGCCTACGGCCGTCGCCCAGAGTGGGGCCAAGGACGGAGGTCACCATCTACCGCTGGCGCTGAGTTTGCTGCTGCGCTAGGTAATGCGTGGCGGCGGACACAGCGGGGCTGTCATGCCTAGGAGGAATAAATGGTGGCAGTTTGGGAGGCCAATGGCTGCAGTGCTGCAAGCTACTGCATCAAGGCGGCGAGCTATTGCTAAGGAGCGGCCAGGGGGTCAGGGTTGTCGCCAACGACGCCAGAGAGCTACTACTGCTATTGCTGCTACTGTTACTGATGTTGTTGCTACTGTTGTTGCTGCTGCTGCTGCTACTGCTGTTGTTGCTACTATTGCCCCCGCTGTTGCTTCTGCTGATGCTACTACTACTGCTGCTGCTGTTGCTGCTCCTGCTACTGCTGTTGCTGCTACTGCTGCAGCTGCTGCTGCTGCTACATCTGCTACAGTTGCTACAGGAAAGGGGGGCTGGGGGTCCCCCCAAGAAAGGAGGACCCCTCCTCAGATAGGCTGTTAGCCACAATGGATTATGGTGCCTCTCTTCCCCTCTTTTTTTTTTGGTTTTTTTGGTGTGTTGCGGATGTCAGTAGTGACGTCAGCCGAGGATGGCTGACGTCAGCAGATGCTACTACGATGTGTGCAGGACTACTGCTTTGTTTTTTTTGTGTTGTTCATGATGTCAGCAGTGACGTTGGCAGTGACGTCAGCGGACGGCTGGTGACGTCAGCAGTAGTTGATGTAGCTGCTGCTGCACAGTTGCAGCCGTTGTTGTTGTTGCTGTTGCTGCTAGTGCTGCTGCTGGTGCTGCTTTTGCTGCTGCTGCTACTACTACCGTTGTTGCTGCTGCTGTTGCTATTGCTGCTGCTGCTGCTGCTGCCGTTACTGGCGGGGTGGAGATCTTTTTTTTCTTTCTTTCTTTTTGCTCGTCACGGCGAGCTCGCTGCTCGCTGCGATTGACGAGCCGCGAGCTGCGAGCTCGTTGCTTGCTGCTCGCTGCGAGCAGCGAGCTCGCTGCCAGCAGCTTGCTGCTCACAACGAGCAACACGCTGCGGGCATTTGAGACTGCTGCTGCTGCTGGCTGTCGCTACAACCGCTGTTGCTGCTGCTGCTGCTGCCGCTGCTACTGATGCTACCGCCGGCTGCTGCTTCAGCCAGCTACTGCGAGCTGTTGTTGCTGCAGGCTGCTGCTCGCTGCTGCTGCTGCTGCTACTACCGGCTACTATTGTTGCGAGGTGCTGCGATTTGCTGCTGCTGCCGGCTGTTGCTGTGTGCAGCTGCTGCCGGCTGAAGCTGCCACTGCTTGCTGCTGCTGCTGCTGCGGGCTGCTACTATTGAGCACACCTGGATGACGTCGCCGCGTGCGTCGTCGCCAGCAAGCGCCTGACGTGGCCTGCCGCTCGACTCCTCGCGTCAAGCGTGGGGGGTAGTGTTGAGGGAAAAAATCCGGCAGCATTTCCCCTGGCCCAGTGGCTGTGGGAAATTTTTTTACGCCGCCACCAAGCGGGTCAATACTGCTGGAAAAAATCCGGCTGCATTTCCCCTCCACTCGCGCATATGCAGGTCCGCCGGCGTTGTCTGGCACCTGTACATCAGTCTTCTGGTGCTGTTACTATGCTTTGGCTCTGATACCAAGAAGGAAATGCTAGGCAGCAAGTTGGGGCAGCAGCGTTTTTTATGCAGCGTGCGGGCTTCCACGCTCGTTGCTTAAGTCTGCTTACCCCTCAGTCTGCTGCTCTAGAGACTAAGTCTGGAAGCTGTGGGTTTGTTGCTCAGAAATGCGCACGCCAGTGCTAGCACCAGAAAACAGCTGGAAACTGAAAGTAACTGATGAGGAATGAAGAATGAGCAACAATGGGAGACCCCTCCAAGTTCTAACTCCCCCACTAGTGTAGAACTTGTTACTGAGTCAAGCAGCCAATCAGAAAACAGTCCTACACCTATTTTCTGGCAGGGAAGGTTTTCTCGGTGAGCCCTGCCAGATGCCCGACAGCCCAAAACCCGGGTGTCGTCCGTTTTGCATGAAAACTGGACCATACCATAATACCGACACTGCAAAGGCAGTTGTGCGGTCAGAATCGACTAGAAAAATAGCAGCAAAGAGTTACGGCTGCCCGAACCCAGGCAGTGCCTAGGACAGTCAATGATGCCAAACAGTGCCACACAGCAAGAGACATGGACCCAAGGCATAGCATGATGCTGCAGACGCAATGACACAACCAAAAACAACGCTGGGTGCATATAGACAGCATCTGCAGTGGCAGTGGCCGCCGGCGGCCCGACCGCCGAGGAGGCCTGCCGATGGAGCTGACCGCGTCGCCGGAGGGAGGAGGCTCCAGCGAACTGTGAGTGGACCTCAGCGTGCATCGGCTCCACCGAACGACACTATAGCAACGTCGAGTCTCGCCGTCATTCATCTGCATGCCGATGTACACAAGCCAGGAAGACACAATCGAGTAAAATGAGAGATGCATGAAAACCAACAATACAATCTCTCTGTAAATCATTTAGGCCTTCAAATGCTTCTACAGTGCACACGAACCACGAGAAATTCAAGTGCATCAAAGTGCTTGTTCTGGAGCTTAGAAGAGAAAAAGGGTTTGAAATCCACAAGACACGGGATGAATAAATAAAGGTTTGAATGTCCCATCACAAGAATGCACTCCCACACTGACGGTGCGAGCCATGAGACGTGAATGTTGCCCCCCATCCACGCCTCCTCCAGTGCTAAGATGCACAAACACGCGCAAAAGCACACAAAGACGCGCATGTACACATGCACATGTTATGATTTGTGACGTTCCTGTCGACCTGTACAATTTAGTGTGACCACTCGGCCGTGTCCATGCTCTTGCCGATCCCTGATGCGGACCCAGGTGGCACCGGGGCGTCGTCTGGTGGTGGACTACCTGCTCGGAGCTGATCGACGGTCACCCCAGAGTCCTGGATGTTGTTTGGGACCTTCTGTATTTTTTCTGTAGCTTGTAGGATTTTATCGATGGACTGGTTGTGGACCTGATCTGCATGTCTTTGCATTGTGTGTCCATCGTTTCTTGCCGGATGCATGCATGTGACCAGTCATAGTGTCGGGCTTGAGATTGTGCACGTGTAGGTTCAGACGACGTAGCGTTCTGACTTGTCTACGCTGAGTTACGGCCAAAAAAGTGGTTTTGGGCCGGTTTTAGGACAGACCTTGCACTGCCTCGTGCGACACCCGCTTTGCGCCGCGGTAGGTACTTATGCCATGGACCTGTCATTTGTCATTTCTCTCTGCAAATTCTATTGAAGCATTCTGACACTTTGCCTTGTGTCCCCTAGCCAGACACTTGCCGTTGTGTGCACGACTTGTGACCGTCGTCATCGTCTAACCAGGTGCTGACGCCTAGTCAGCGACAATATCGCTAGGAAACTTCCACACATTATCTCATAGTATCGAAGCTGCGAGACTCCACTCGCTGAGCTGCGCCGTAGAGACGCAACACAAGCAGCTGCAGTGAGAGTCACCGCCGCCGCCGTATCCTCAGACTCGTTGCAGCCGTTTTTCAACAACGACATCATCACTCAGTCCCCACCACCACATAAGGTGAGCTGCGGCATTTACCAGCTCCAGCAGCAGCACCACCACCACCACCATCGGGTGGCAGCAGCAGTTGTGTCTGGCTGCCAGCCATTGCACATAAAAATGAAAAAAAAAGAGCAGCAGCTCGTAGCAGCAGCTTGCAGCGGCGGCTACAAGCACTGACAGCGCGCAGCAGCGGCAGCGGCTCGCAGCAACCCGGCATCAGCAACAGCGAGCAGCAAGAGTAGTGCAGAAGCAGCAACGTAAGCAGCAGCAGCTGCTGTAGCGACTGCATCGCAGTAGCAGCGAAGCAGCAGCAGCAGAGGCAGCAACAGCGCAGCAGCAACAGCAGCATTGCAACAGCGCAACAGTAGCATTGCAGCTGCTGCGTAGTTTCTGCCGTGCAAAAACTACGCAGCACTACGAAGCCCTTGCGCAGCCGCGAGGAGGGGGTGACGGGGTCACTCCCACCGGTCACGCGAAGTCCGCGTGACCTTCCAAAAAAAAATCGCAAGAAAAAACGCTAGCGAAAAAACGCTAGCGTTTTTTCGCTAGCGTAAGTAACGCTGAAGTCATCATTGGTTGTGCTGGCATCAGCAATTTTGGGATCAAAATGTCAAATTTTTTTAACGCTTCAACTCCTCAAGAAACGCTATCGGTTTCTCGTTCGGAGCATTTTTTTATGTTCGCCCCCATTCTAAGCGTTGGCATGGCTCCGAACGGTGACAAGGGCAAAGGACCACTAGATCCTTCTTCCTCCTATTCCGGGATCATGAGCCCACACTTGCAGGCCATTGCGGACTTGTGGAGTCAGTAGGATGAGATACGTCGCCTACAGCAACAACAGACCGACGCCATCCGCACACTCACTGATCTTCTTCGGGGGTCAGTCCACGGTCCCACAGCACACCTCTGAGGGAGTCGGCAGAGTCACACCTTCTGCACAACAGTCAGCATCTACACCGAGGAGAGTGGTAGGAAAGGACCCGCCACTTCATGATCCTTTGGAGGAGGACCCTGATATGCCACGCATGGACGATAACACTCCCGAGAGGGAGATTCGCATACTTCAGGAGCGTCTTCGCCAGTTGCAGATGCGTTCCGGTTCCCTGTTTTCAAAGATCCAATCTTCGCCTGAGACCTACCTCGGCGACTTTCCTCGTCCCGATGTCTTCCCCATCCCTTGTCTTTCCCATCTTGTGGTTGCTCAATCTACGGAGCGGCAACCTAAGGACTTCAAAACACCACCCCCATGATATGTCAGCGAGGACGCCTTTGACTGCAAGGAGACCCTCTTCCAGTTCTAGGCCACTTCAGAATGGGTTTGGCCATACTACCACAGTTAGTACCAGGTTACGAACCGTGCTCAGGTGCTGACAGCGGCTGGAGCAATGCGCGGACTTCTTTACGCCATGCCTCGCGAGGCTGTCGTGGACTTTCGCCCCTTCCTTGGAGAGGCCGGTACAAGCACGGGTGCTAGCCCACGTCGCGGCTGGGAGCTGGCATTGTCCCTGCTTGCTGCAAAGACGCACGCCACCCGCGCAACTCACATCCGCGCCTTCCACTCCCTTTGTCAGGGACCTGTCAAGCCCGTAGTTGCTTACTGGCGGCGCGCCATGTGCATCTACACGCGCCTTGGGACCGCGGGAGGGACACAGCTGTGGGCGCTTTGCACGCTCATGATCGGAGTCCGTCTTGAGCATGCCGACATCTTCACGAGGTACAGCCACGCCACGCTCAAGCCCTTCTCCACCTCCCTTCAGCTTCTTCCTTGGGCGCATCAGCTTTTCCACCAGGTGACATCCGCTCGTGAGGCAGCCGTCGCCCACCAAGAGAGTTCACTTGCTGCACCGGTCATTGCGTCACCATCGACACCTCTCTTGCAATTCACTTCTCCATCCTCTGGTACGCCCTCCTCTTCCCCTTCCACCCCAGCTACCCAAACTCAAACGTAGGGTGTGGCAGCAGTAGCACAAGGGAAGAAGAGCAAAAGGAAGCGTGGGTCGGGCCGGTAGCAGTCATCGTAGAAGCAGTCATCATGCGGTAGCAGTGGACGCACTATTCACTGCTACAACTGTGGAGGCGCTCACCGCTACACCAAGTTCCAGCAGCCGCTCGACTAAGCGCGGATCACTCGAGGTCTTCAGGCTGCACACGCACAGCGGTCTGCGTCGAGCACCACAGCCTCTGGTCGCGTGACGACCACGACCGCTTCCCCACCGGCGAGCAGCGGAGACCCGGACCCCCGTGACCACACCATCGCCGAGCTGTGTCAATTCCTCTCGCTTTGCTCTCAGGGAGGTGCGAGTGTGTCGTCATAGCCGGGTGGTTCACAGATTGTTTGTTCGTCTGTTCTCGTCTCTCGTGATGACTCGTGTGGGGGAGCACAGCTGGCATGTGATGATGATGGGCCTGACAGTACAGATTGGATTTCTGAGTCTCACCTGTGCACCCTTCGTCGTTCTCCCTCCTCTGTTGTTGAGCGCCCGTCTACAGCCGAGTGTTCCATTGCCCGTTGCACCGTGATTTGGGTGGCACTTGGATCATCGATTCCGATGCCACTCACCACATGACATGTCGTCGTAGTGACTTTGTTGTCCTCGGTTCGGTGGCTTCTGTTCGCTCCGTTCGCACAGGCTCTGGTCAGTCCTTGCCAAACCAGGGTCTTGGAGTTGTGTGCTTTGATGGTCCATCTGGCCCCTTGTATCTCTCCAACGTGCTCTTTGTGCCTGACCTTGAGCTCAGCTTGCTCTCTATGCGTGCCCGCACTTTGATGGGACTTTCTCTGGAGCACACTGCCAACTCCGCAACTGTGACTGCTCTTGATACTCGCACTGTTGTTCTTGGTGCATCTATTGTGCATGATCTGTATCGTGTTCCTTGGATCTCTTCTTCTCCTTGCTCCCCTTCCCCTGCTGATCGTGTGTTTGTCACTCGTGTCCTGTCTACTGAGCACCATCAACGTCTGTGTCAAGTGGGCTCTGACACTGTGTCGCAGCTCATTAGGACACAGCCCGTCCTCGGTCTTGACGCGGACTCTTTCGAGAAGCCGCCCAAGACCGATTTTCTGTTCTGCGCTCAGGGTAAGATGCATCGCTGCACCTACCCTGACTCTCATTCTCAAGCCCTTCCTCCCCTCGAGCTGGTCCATTCGGACCTTCTCAGTCCTCTCCGTGTCGAGTCCTTATCCGATCGGAGCCGATTTGTCCTGACACTGACCGATGACTTCACCAAGATGCGGTGGGTCTACCGCCTGCGCCAGAAGAGTGATGCCGCTCTAGCCGTTCATCTCTGGCAAGTGATGGCTGAGCGTCAGTCTCGCCACTCGCTGCATGCCTTCTGCTCGGATCGCGGCGGCGAGTTTCTTGGCAAAATGGACAGTTTCTTTGCCGAGTACGGGATTTTGGCAGGAGTGTGTATGCTCCTGCCACTCCTTAGCAGAACGGTGTCTCTGAGCGCTGGAACCGCACCATGGAGGATACGGTTCGTGCTATGCTGTCTGAGTGCGGTCTCCCGGAATCCTTTGCCTTCGAAGGATTCGCCTACATGACGTGGGTCTGGAATCGCCTCCCGCACGGTCCTCTTCCGGACCACGTTACACTGTATGAGCTCTAGTTTGGCCACCATGCCGATCTGTGTCTTGCTCGTGTCTGGGGCTCAGTAGCTTCTATGTGGTACATGGAGGATTAGTAGGGGTCCAAGGTCTCTCCGCGAGGTCGCTTGTGTGCCTTCGTTGGTTTCTCCCTGCGGTCGAAGGCCTGGCAGTTTTGGGACCCCGCCCGTCATCGTATTGTTGACTCCCGAGACGCGCTCTTCTTTGAGTCTCTCACCTACCGAGATCTGACCTCGATTGTGTCAATGTCTGTCACACACTTTCCTACGTGTGAGATTTCTCGACGGATGGGGCAGTCTGAGCCTATGAGCACCTCACGTCCGGCTGATGTGTCCGTTCGAGCCCTCCCCACTTCTCGTTCTCCAGCTCTTCATGACCCGACAATCATCGTTGTCAGTCCAGAGACCTCTCCCGCCCAGCCTGTCTTCTCTCCTGCACCCTCCCGCCCCACAGACACCCATGATGATGTCCCTTTGTCCACCGGTACTCTTGTCTTTGTGGGCGGTCCTGCTGCCACTCCCAGTCCTGCGTCTCCCATCAGTTCACTAGCCTCTCCTCCTACTGCATCACCTGCCCATGTGCCTCAGTACTCACCGGATGTGGTCGTGCCCGTCTCTGAGCCTGTGGTCAGCCCTTTGAGCCCAGGCTACTCGCGTGAGCCCGGTGGTCGTCTTCGACCGTTGGGCTTCGGAGCCTAACGAGTGTCAGGTCCCGCACCCAGGCGCTCCACTCGCAGCGTTGCGAGTGGCGATCCCGGCACAAAGGCCCTCGGCCTGAGTGTCCGTACAGATCACATAGAGGTACATCCACCGTGTCCTATAGGACACGATCTCATCACTCGCGAGTTTCGTACCGCTTCTGATGCAGTAGCTGACCTTGTAATCGTCAGGCCCAGTTCTGAGGCGTGTGCACTCCCCACTTAGAGCTCTCCCTCGTTAGCGCCTGATCCGGGTACACTCAGTGACGCCTTCTCATCGGAGGATGCCGACGCCTGGCATGCCGCCTACGAAGATGAGTTTCGTGCCATCCGAGAGCACGGAGTTTACGAGCTAGTCGACCTTCCACCTGGGAGGAAGGCGATTCAGGTCAAGTGGATCTTTCACGAGAAGGTGAAGCCGGATGGCTCACTGGTGTTAGTTTATGTGTCAGTCCCGACGTTCTGACCTCTGGCCTTGCTGCACACCCACCACACTTGTGCAGGTGATTGACCAGAGAAGAGACTACACTCCGAGCCGGACCCTTCTGTCGGCGTATTCTTTCGCCTGACAACCTTCTTCAGCCAAGAAATCAGCAAGCAGCTCCATGCGGGCATCCTCACCTCGCAAGCATGCTTACAATATTCTTGATGTGCCTGTTTAGCATGGATACAATTGGGTCATTGGCTCAAGCTAGTTTTGTGTAGTGTTCAGGAAGATACCCGGGTTGTTCCTGGGTGGTCTCGGCAAAACCCACGAACAAGTGGTGGTTCGAACCACGCGCTCGCTTGGGAGCGAGCGAAAGCAAGCTTGCTGCTCGCTCGCTCGCTCCCGACGGGCAGCACTACTGTGGCCTGTGACTCCTTGTTTTTGTTGTTCCTTGTTTTCGCAACCCAACTCTCGCTCCTCTCAGCGCCATGGCAGTCAACCTCTCTTGGTAAACTGCCGCAGTCTCTTGCTCTCTTGCATCCATGCTTTCTGGCACTTCCTACTGGTATCAGAGCTGACAGCGTGAACCTCCCACTAGCCACGATCCTACCTGTCACGCGGCCGTTACGCACCCGCTGCTCCCACCATTGCTCCCGCCGCCGCCGTCGCGTGCACATCTCCACGTGCCACACTGCAACAGTGAGCATTGCGCCTGCTCTCTACGACCTCTCGCAGTGATACTCTTGGCCACGCGAGACCTGTGCACGCACTCACGTTTGCGGGTGAACGCTTGAAGCTTAGCACAACGTTACGGACATCTGGCAAAACCTCCCCAACCCGTCCGCACCTAAGCCCGCGGGAGCCCTTGTCAGCAGCTGTATCTTCAACTGCTTAAACCTCAGCATACCCGCAGTAGCGCCGCACATCACTACTGCGCCATCTCCTCGCGGTCGACACACCTAATATCCGTCCGACGCTCGTCTACTACAGTCATAAGCAACAGCAGTGGCGACAGAAGACGCACCTCGCACCTCCACCCCAGCCTCAGTCGTGGCCGTCTCCTCGGTCTTCCACTGCCACAACTTACAAGGCAACGCCACATTGGAGGCACAGCCCGGCACGCTGGCGTCCCACGACGCCTCTAGCTCACTGCCGCTTGGCCACTGCTACAAGGGACGTGCATCACGCCGCCACTCGCGCTCGCGCTCTCGCTCGCGTCGTGGTGGGGGGGATTACACCGCCGCCGGCTCTCCACCGTCTCAACCCGAGGGAACGACGCATCACTCTTCGGTAAGCGTCTCCCCCCCGGCTTTCCCCGCCGTAGATCAGCCACCACGTGGCAGCGCTGCTGAGCCCGTCTCCCTCTCTCACCTTTTTGAGGCATTTTTGGAGGACGCCACTGTCCTCTCATCCTCGCTCACGCACGCAGCCGCTGTAGTGATAGATGCCGCACCCGCGGCCGCCGCTACATTTGCAACAGCAACACGGGCAGCCCGTGCTCCGGCCACCACATCCGTTGGCAGGGCCACTGCAGCCTACACTGAGGCAGCAGTGGTCGCTGGTCCCGTTGCCGCAGCCGCGGCAGACATAGGCACGCAAATTGCAGCAGCCGCGGCATCCGTTGCATCAGCTACAGCATCGGCAGCATCGGCCATCGCCACTGCCGCGTCCTCGATCCGCACCTCAACTGCGGCTGCCGTGATGTCTCCAGCCTCTTCCTCATCGACCGTCTCCAGCATTGCCACCACTCTTGTCTCCACTGCAGCAGTCGTCACCACGTTGGGTGCTGCTTGTGTTACAGGCCTTCTCTCCCTTGCCGTTTTTTTTGTTGCAACAGTGTCCATCTTGGCTGCAACTTTCACTACTGTTGTACCTCCACTCCTCTCCCTTCTGCACAGTGCGTTGTCGTCCGTAGACTCGTGAGCTGCCCCTCTGCTTGCCCCCTTACTGCCTGTTTGGTGTCTCTTCTCCCTCTACGGTGGCTTGTTGTGTCCGACTTGGGGTGGGTTGCCTTGCAGCACCTACTCTACGTGCAGAAGACAAACCCACTTTTTCCACACCCACTGAGGCGGGGGAAACTCTACTGGAATTTGTCCAGCAGAGTCCCACAGTTGTCACCATGCCTGGTGACGACGAGTCAGTCATTGCTGATCTGCAGCGTCAGCTGAACCTCGCTCGTGAGACTCAGCGCGAGGCAGAAGATCGCCTCAAAGTTGCAAATGACAATCACGGCGCCTTTGCTGATGAAGTCGCTGCCATCGTGCTTAAGCGTCTTCCTACTGTGTCTATCTCCCCTGCTGGCTCTCCTGCTGGTGCCTCCTCTTCCCAGTTCGCTCAGAGCACCGCTGCCATCTCACCTGCCAACAACACCCCTGCTACCGCTTCCGCCACTCCACCACGTCAGCATGATTTTTTCTCCCAACCTCCTGTCCTAGCTGCTGGACTTGCCTTCTCCTCCTGGGAAATGCGCTTCAGCGCCTGGGCCCAGGGAGAACGCCTGTGGGAGTACTATTTTCCCGCAGTCGCACCTTTATGCCTGTCGCTGATGAGTCCGCTCGAGCAGTCCGCGCCCTCATCGTTGCTGCGCCCGAAGCACTTGTCGATGATGTTGGCACATTAAATGCTGACCCTGCAGCTCCGCGGCTTGCTCACCCCGTTGGTGCATACACGATGTTGCGCCGCCGCACCACCGTCACCGGCCAGGCTGCCTAGAGCGCACTCACCGTGCAGTTCAACACGCTCCTTATGCGTGTGGACAAATCGGCGGATGCGTACTGGGCGCGCGGGCTTAAATTGCTCCGTGAGCTTGGTGATGCTGCCCCAGGGCAGCTCTCAGCAGTGCTGACTATGGTCAACGGGTTGATTCCCGAGCTGTCAGATCTCCTTCGCAACGTCAACCCAGATGAGCTGCAGCGTCTTGCATCTCAGCCTGTGCCTCCAAAGTCCCCACCTGGTGTCGGCGCCCTTTGGGAGTTCACCGCCGAGCGTCTGGCTGCCTGGTGGTCCAGTCTACAGAACAAGCGTCTGCATCGCTCAGCCGTCGCAGGGGTTGCAACTGTCACCACAGCCTCCTCATCCTCCAGTGCCGCCTCCATCTCCTCGTCCTCCTCCACGGCTACAGCCCTTGCCTCTCAGGGCCGTGGGCCCGGCCGGGGAAAGGGCCGCGGCAAGGGGAAGCGTGCTGACGTCGTCTCCTCTCGTGTTCCTGGCGAGGTGGTGTGTTGGAACTGCGGGTCTTCCGAGCACTCTGCTCGGAAGTGCCCGGCACCGCCTGATGACCTGTGCCATCACGCTCCATGCGTGCCCACTGGGCGCGCTCCAGCGGCTCCGCCTCCTCTTCCGTGGCCAGCTCCAGCTCTGGCTCCAGCTCCAGTCCGTCATCCCGGTCGGGCGAGTTCCTCCTCCGCTCAGGCGTATTCCACTACTGGTGTCCTCTCTACACCATCGCCGGCGCCGTATCCTTGGGGTTGGCCGCCGCCGTACGGTGTACCCATCTACACCGGACCGCCCTCTTTCGCCTACTTCGCTCCTCCGTGGCTTCCCTCTCCCTCAGGGTCCCCTGCTCCAACGTCAGCGCCGTCCGTCGACGACGAGGGCCAGCTGGAGCAGTCCCTTTTGTAGCGTCTCCACCTTCACGATCAGGGAGGTGAGAGTGTGACTGCTTTGGCCAGAGGTCCCTCCTGTCTGACTGACAATGTTCTCTGTGGGGACCCCCCCGGTCACGTCCTTGCGTCTCTGTTTGCGTCTGTTCCGTGGATAGAGCATTGGCAGTCCTTCGTTCTTCCGCGTCGTCTCGCCGCATGTGCCTCGTCCTCCCCCCCTGTTGGTACTGTTGCCACATGTGGTGTCCTTCCCCGTGCTCGTGTCGCAGGTGGCTTCTGGGTCCTTGACTCTGGAGCCACCCACCACATGACCTCTGATCGTGCTTGTTTTGTCTCGTTGGTTCCTGCTGGTCCCGTTCGCTTTGTGCGCACCGGGTCCAGCCAGTTGCTCCCCGTTTAGGGTGTGGGTGTTGTCCACTTCGTTGGGCCCAGTGGTGTGCTGCTCTTGCCCGACGTCGTGTATGTGCCCTCCTTGGAGCTCAGTCTGCTGTCGGTGATCTCCCTAGATGATCAAGGCATGGACTTCTCCGCCAGTCAGGGTGTGGGTAGTGTTCGCCTCTGTTCTACTGGTCGTGTTGTTCTCGAGGGTGTCAAGTGTGACAAGCTTTACCGTGTGCCCTTGGTTGTCCCCTCTGACTCCTCTGTTGGCTCCTCTCTTGCCCATGTTGCTCCCTATCTCTCCCCTGACTATGTTCAACTCTTGCATCGTCGCCTTGGCCATGTGCACACTGATGCGATCGCTAGCATGCTTTGCCTTCAGCCCGCTCTTGGCCTATCTCCGTCCACTTTCCCGTCGCCTTGCCCCTCTGACTGTCTGGATTGTGCCCAAGGTAAAATGCATTGCTCTCCCTTTGCCTCCTCTGATTCCTAGTCGTCTCACCCCCTTGATCTGGTCCACGCTAACGTCATGGGTCCCCTTCCCCATGACTTCCTTGGGGTAGCTGGGCGGTATGTCCTGTGCTTGACAGATGATTTCTCTCATTTTCATTGGATTTTTGCCCTTTGTCAGAAGAGCGATGTGTATCCGGTTCTTGATTCCTGGCTTCTCCAGGCTGCACGTTTGTGTCAGCGGTCCCTGCGTGTCTTTTGCAGTGACACTGGTGGTGAATTCCTCGCTCCCGCCGCCCGATTCCTCGAGTCCAAGGGTGTGTGTCTGGAGACTTCCGCTCCCTACACTCCCCAACAGAACGGACTCTCTGAACGTTGGAATCGGACTCTCGCCGATGGTGTTCGCACTCTCTTGACTGAGTCCGGTCTTCCCCCTCTCTTTGCCATCGAAGCGATGAGTTATATGACCTGACTCTGGAATCGTGTTCCCCACGGTCCCCTTCCTCGAACGACCACCCCTTTTGACCGTTGGTACGGTACTCGTGCCGACCTCCGTCTCGCTCGTGTCTGGGGTAGCATTGCGTCCGTCTGGCTCCTCGAGGACCTTCGCGAGGGCAAACTCTCCCTGCGTGGGCGCCTTTGTTCCTTTCTGGGTGTTTGTGCCCAGTCCAAGGCTTGGCGCTTCTGGGATCCGGAGCGCCAGCGGGTTGTCGAGTCTTGTGACGCCTTGTTCTTCGAGTCTCTCTCTCTTCGTGATCTGCGTCGTCCTTCTCCCTCTGACGCCCTCTTCCCACTCTCTCGGTTGCGGGGGGAGGTCGGTCCTGCCGTCTCTCCCGCTCCTGCAGTCCCTGTTGCCGTTCCTCCTGTGCAGCCTTCCCCCTCGTTGCGTCCCCAAGCGTCCGACACAGTGTCCTCCCAACCCGCTGTGCCTTCTCAGGACGTGTCACCCAGCGCCCCGGTTTCCCCTACTCAGTCCTCTTCTCCTACCTCCTTTGAGTCCGTCTCACCTACGCACTCCTTTGCGACGCCCTCTAGTCCTCTACCGTCCGCTACCCCCAGTCCAGTTGCTCCTGCCATGGCCGCTCCCGCTGCTCCGCCTGGTCCTACACCCGGCTCACCCTTCATCTGTGGTGGCCGCCTCCGGGCTCTCCCCACCCGCTCTTCCAATGTCTCGGCGTCTCACTCCCGAGCGTCGCAGTCTCACCCTGAGCAGTCGCCAGCAATGCCGAATGGCATGGATGCCTTAGGCCTTGCCACAGGGGTTGTCCATCCCAGCTCTGTCCTTGGGTACACGCTGCTCTTGACAGAGCATGAGCGCGCTCTTGAAGCCGCTGTGCTTGACAGCGTGGCACAGTGTCTTGCGACCACTGTAGCGTCGCCCCCGTCCCCTGATCCGATCACAGTTCGACAGGCACGATCAGCGCCTGACTCACACAAGTGGGAGGCCGCCATGCGAGATAAGCTGTGAGCTCTGGACGATCATACGAGCTGGTCTATCTGCCTCCAGGTCGGAAGGCCATTGACGCCCGTTGGGTGTTTCGGCGAAAGTACAAGCCCAACGGCGAGCTTGACAAGTACAAGGCACGTCTCACTGCCAAGGGATTCTCCCAAGTCCCAAGTGTAGACTTTGACGAAACATTTGCTCCCGTCGGACGTTACACCACTGCTCGAGCTCTCCTCAGTCTTGTTGCACACCACGACTGGGAGCTTGAGCAGATGGACGTCAACAACACCTTCCTGCACGGACAGCTGGATGAGGAGATCTACTTGGTACAGCCTCCGGGATTCATAGACGGCACTAACAGAGTCTGGAGACTGCACAAGGCTCTCTATGCCCTTAAACAGTCCCCTAGGTGTTGGAACCAGGAGATTACCTCCACCCTGGAAAAGGGTAGGTGCCGTCAGAGCACGGTAGACCCTGCACTCTTTGTCACCCCGGTGTTGGCACCGTTCGCTGCCATCCTTGTGTATGTCGATGACTTGCTGATCGCATCTCCGAGCCAAGAGACGGTTGGGTCTGTAAAGTCTTTGCTGTAGTCCGCATACAAGATGAAAGACCTAGGTCACGCCTGTGTCTTCCTAGGCATGGAGATCAAGCGTGACCGCGCACGTCATGTTCTTCACGTTCACCAGGCTACTTATGTCAGGAGCTTGGGGGAGCGCTTTGCTCCCCTCCTTGCGTCTGTGCCCACTGCGTCCACACCAATGATGCCCGCTAGACACCGCTTGTTGAAGACACTGGACGTGTCAAAGCTGGGGGAGCCAGTGGATGTCACTAATTACCTATGAGTGATAGGGTCCCTGATGTACTTGGCTACCACTACGCAAGCTGACATCGCCTTCGCTGTCAATTTTCTGGCCCAGTTCTCTCAGTGTCCCAGGTCGCGTCACATGGAGGTCGCTCTGCGTGTTGTCAGGTATGCGCTCTCCACGGCCCGAGTTGGGCTCTGCTATCGTGCACAGCCGTCCGTGGTCATGGATGGGTACACTGACAGCGACTAGGCACATGATGTAGATGCCCGCAGTCGCACGGGGTACATCTTCCTTGTTGGGGGGACAGCGATCTCGTGGAAAGGTGGCAAGCAAGGCTGTGTTGCACGCAGCTCCAGTGAGGCAGAGTATGTTGCTCTTGGCGCAAGCACATGTGAAAGTGTTTGGCTTTGTCGGCTGTTGCAACAGTTGCGCGTCCCCATTCGCTACATCACTCTGCGTTGTGACAATTAAAGCACAAAAGCGATTGATGAGCACGACGGCATGCATCACACTCGCAGCAAGCATATCAATGTTGAGCATCATTTTGTGCGTGAGCGTGTGGCTGTAGGAGATGTCCAGATCGTGTGGGTTGACACCAGACAGCAGCGAGCTGATTTTCTCACAGAGGCACTGAGCAGTAACGTCTTCAAAGCAGCAGTGCACGCCATCGGTCTGCTGTGCGTTCGTGATGTGCCGGGCTGAGTTGTTGTGTCATGCGTCCGTGTGCACTCGTGTGTCACTCCTCGCGACGTTGCTGGTGTACTTGTACCAGTCGGTGTGCAGTGCGGCTGTGGGTCATGAGGGAGTGTTGGTTTATGTGTTAGTCCCGACGTGGTGACCTCTGGCCTTGCTGCACACCCACACAATTGTGCAGGTGATTGACCAGAGAAGAGACTACACTCCGAGCTGGACCCTTCTATCGGCGTATTCTTTCGCCGGACAACCTGCTTCAGCCAAGGAATCAGCAAGGAGCTCCATGCGGGCATCCTCACCTCGCAAGCATGCTTACAATATTATTGATGTGCCTGTTTAGCATGGATACAATTGGGTCATTGGCTCAAGCTAGTTTTGTCTAGTGTTCAGGAAAACACCCGGGTTGTTCCTGGGTGGTCTCAGCAAAACCCACGAGCAAGTGGTGGTTCGAACCACGAGCTCGCTTGGGAGCGAGCGAAAGCGAGCTCGCTGCTCGCTCGCTCGCTCCCGACGGGCAGCACTACTGTAGCCTGTGACTCCTTGTTTTTGTTGTTCCTTGTTTTCGCAACCAAACTCTCGCTCCTCTCAGCGCCATGGCAGTCAACCTCTCTTGGTGAACTGACGCAGTCTCTTGCTCTCTTGCATCCATGCTTTTTGGCACTTCCTACAACTGGAACGCCACAAGGCTTGCTTGGTTGGCAAGGGGTGCTCTCAGATCGAGGGCGTTGATTACACTGACACCTTTGCCCCAATCGACCGCATGACCTCAGCTCGCGCCCTGTTTGGTGTGGTGGCTCAGCATGACTGGGAACTGCACAAGATGGATGTGAACAATGCATTCCTCCATGGATCTCTGGATGAGGAGATTTACGTGGCCCAGCCACCAGGCTTTGAGGACGGTGACAAGGTATGGCGCTTACGCAAGTCCTTGTACGGACTCAAACAATCTCCTCGGTGCTGGAACCGGGAGATCACAGGCACTCTGACTCGTGCGGGATATGTACAACGTGAAGTAGATCCCTCTCTTTTCATCCGAAAGGCGCCTGAGCGGTTCACTGCCATCCTGGTCTATGCGCACGACCTCCTGATTGCGTCTCCCTCCATGGAGGCCATGAAGGAGGCCAAGGCGGTCCTCTAGACTGCCTATAGAATGAAGGACCTTGGTCCTCTAGCGGTGTTTCTTGGCATGGATATAGTACAAGACCACAGAGGTCGGACGCTTCTGTTGCATCAAACCCGATACGCATGTGTTGTGGGGGAACGCTTCAGTGACCTTCTTGGCGCACTGCCAACAGCCTCCACAACTCTCACACCTGACGGGCAAGACGCCCTGAAGGTGGACGATCCCACACAGGTGGGGGAGACAGTGGATCTGACCTACCTCCACCTCATCGGATCTCTGATGTACCCGGCCACTACCACACGCCCCGACATCGCTTTTGCCGTCAACCTCCTTGCACACTTTTCGCAGGCTCCACGTGCTAGAGCCCTCCAGGCGGCTGTTTGAGTGGTGCGGTACATGGTTTCCACATCGTACCTCGGACTCTGCTTTCGCCGGCAGTGCTCGGTGGTTCTTGACGGCTACACCGACAGCGACTGGGCCTGGAGCCCAGATGGACGCAGTCGCACCGGTTACGTGTTCCTGCTCGGTGGTACCGCTGTGTCCTGGCGCGGTGGAAAGCAGGGCTGCATCGCACGTAGTTCGTCGGAGGCACAGTATGTTACTCTAGGTGCAGGGGCTGCTGAGGCAGTGTGGCTGTAGCACCTGTTCCTTGAGTCGGGTCAGTCAGTGCCCGGCATTCTGCTTCGTTGTGGCAACCAGAGTGCTCTTGCCATTGCGGAGAACTCTGGTGTCTTTCATGCTCGCACGAAGCACATTACGGTTGAGCATCACTTCGTGCATGATCTGGTGGAGCGACACGTGATCTCCATCAAATGGGTCGGCACTGACATGCAGCGTGCTGACTTCTTGACGAAGGCACTAGCGTGCGGGAAGTTTCTGGTGGCCATTCGTTCCGTTGGGCTTCGCCCCTTGCCTGAGAGTGGTTGAGTGCGGGGTGTGTCTGTGTCTGTGTCATGACTGTTTTTGCACTCGTTATTGCACTCGTTCCAGTGCTGCACGTCTATGGACATGCGTACCATCGGGTCATGGGGGAGTGTTGTGATTTGTGACGTTCCTGTCGACCTCTACAGTTTACTGTGACCACTCGGTCGTGTCCATGCTCGTACAGATCCCTGATGCGGACCCATGTGGCACCGGGGCGTCGTCTGGTGGTGGACTACCTGCTCGGAGCTAATCGACGGTCGCCCCAGAGTCCTGGACATTGTCTGGGACCTTCTGCAGGTTTTCTGCAGCTTGTAGGATTTTATCAGTGGACTGGCTGTGGGCCTGATTTGCATGTCTTTACATTGCGTCTCCATCGTTTGTTGCCGGATGCATGCATGTGACCAGTCGTAGCGTCCGACTTGAGATCCTGCACGTGTAGGTTCAGACGACGCAGCATTCTGACTTGTCCACGCTGAGTTCCGACCAAAAGTGGTTTTGGGCCAGTTTTAAGACAAACCTTGCATTGCCGCGTGCGACACCCGTCGTGCACCGCGACAAACGCTTATGCCATGGACCTGTCATTTGTCATTTCTCTCTACAAATACTATTGAAGCACACACACACACACACACACACACACACACACACACACACACACACACACACACACACACACACACACACACACACACACACGCACACACACACACACACACACACACACACACA
>SZWC01001366.1:31712-73364 GCA_023375785.1 Penium margaritaceum
CTTACCTTGGCTCGCGCCTTGGCGGTGCCAGAGTGCGACAGCTGCACGAGCGCGGGCATCGCGCCCTCCTCAAGCACCAGCTGGAACGACGCCTCGTTGTTGGTCGCCAGCAGAAACAGAGACGTCACCGCGTCCTCCTTGGCGCGGGATGACCCGTACCCGTTGTCCATCACGTCCACCATCGCAGCAATACCGCCCTCCGTGTGCACGGCCTGGCGGCCTTCCGGGAAGTTACAGAGGCTCGCGACCACCGCCATCACCTTGTCCTCCATGCCAGGATCGGGGGCGGCCCCAGCGGATGACGTGGAGAGGTGGGACGAGCTGGCGGACGACAGGGATGAAGGAGAAGAAGAAGCGGATGAGAGGGAGGAGGACGAGGACGAGAGGGACGAGGTGTCTCCCGTGAGCAGGCCCACCAAGAGCTTCACCGCACCTTGCTTCACCACCTCCCTCACGCACTCCTCGTCCTGCGTCATGTTGAAAAGCGCAAGCGCCGCGTCCTTCTTCCCTCGGCTGCTACCGCGCCGCAGCAACTCCACCAGCGCGGCAATGCCGCCTGCTTCCCTCACCCGCGCCTTGTTCGCCGCAGACCCCGACAGAGCGAAAAGCGCCGCGGCCGCGTTCTCCCGAGCCGCCTCGAACGTCCCTGCGCTGCTGCCGTCCCCTCCATCGCTGCCATCCGCCGCACCGATCTCACCCTGCTTCTGCTGCTTCGTCTTCGCGGCGTCCCACGGGGTGGCCAGCACCGTCACGACTGCCTCTATGCCGCCCTTCGCAGTCACGACAGGTTCCACGCCCTCCACGAACGACAAGTTCAGCAGCGATGTCACGGCGTGCTCGGCGATGCCGGCGTCCGAGCCACCCCACGCCCGAAGCGCAGGCACCAGAACGTCCACGCCGCCTGCCGCCAGCAGGCGCGCTTTGTTCTCCTTGTTGTTCTTCAGCGCGCGGCGGATGGTGGCGGTCGCGTCGCGCACTCTATCAACCATTGCTTGTCCGGCGTCGCTGGTGCTACTGCTGCTGCCACCGCCGCCACTTTCGTCTGTGGTCTCCTGCTGCTGCTGCTGCTCGTGATGGTCTCGTTCCGCCAGCGCTGCGCGAAGCACCTCCACCAATGGCTCCATGTCCACAGGTGGGCTGCATTGCTGCGCTGCTGCTGCTGCTGCGCTGGCGTTGATGCTGCTGCGACATCCGCGAGCCGTCAAGGGCGACGCGCCGCTTAGCCGCGCTCCGCGGTAGCAGCCCGACAGGCTTCGCATGTGGTGCGCCTCGCCTCCTCCTCCTCCAGCTCCGCCTCCGCCTGTCCTGCCAGTGGGGCACCCCGATCCCAGCCCGATACCAGGGGGTCCCGCCATACCGGGCCATGCCTGTGGCGTGCTACCCACCCCCGCTGTGCTATCCATGGTGTGCGCGCGGTCCGAGTGCTGAGCCTCTGGAGGGCTGCACTCGCGCGACATGGACATGAAGATTGAAGGGTCGGAATGGACGCCGGGTATTGCTCGCCGGGCAAGAAGGGGAGGGGAAGGGACTAAGCGAACCTCCGACGTGGGATCGAGGGCTGGACAGCAGCAGTGAGGCACGAGAGGCACACGAGTTGCATGGGCGAGCGCGGTGTGGCGTGTTGAGGTACACTGACGGATGGGTGAGCAGGTGCAACGAATAGTCTCACGAGACCACCGTTCATTGTAGGTGCGAACCTGCTCCTCGTCGCGTCTAGAGCAGAGGGGTGGGGAGCGCAAGGTGAGCGCAAGACGTCCATGGGTACCAGCGAACGAACGATGCGCACAGCCGCCCGCAAGCACGTGACCACAAACACCTGTTCGGGTTTAGTTTCAAGTGGGAAAAAAATCATTGGGGCGGGGAAGAGGGGCATGACCTTGCGGAAAGTGAACGTGCGTCGAGGACGCCGAGCACTACTGAGAGGGGAAGGTTCGAACCTTCATATTACAGCGAGAATGAGATGCCTTAGCGACGGATGGAAATTGAGCGTATCGGCGGGAAAAGGCGAGCGCACTTTGCGATGATGCTAAAGACATTCGATAATTGTGTGTCTATGGCCGTTCGTGTACGTTCGTCTCATGATATGTTCGTTTGGCACTGTCTACAAGCTACGAACTCAATATTCACCTGTTTAGTCGTCTCATCCGCATTGCACAACGATAAGATCTACTGCAATCGGCCATAGACCTCCCAAATCTTCTCAATCTTGCGGAATCGGGCAGCCTGGAAGCTCCTGAGGACTGAGTACAGGAAGACCGAATAGATCCGATTCCAGAAGTGCACACACACACACACACCCAGGGACAATTAAGTGGAGAGCCAGATGTTCTAACGCTCTTGCGATAATATTTCAAATGTGGGGAAACCAAGTCTGACCGGCACATAACGGATCAAAGGCAGCCGCATTCGAAAAAGAGCCAGGTTGGAGCCATTTTCTGACCAGACCATCTTTATACGGGTAGAGATGTATAGATGAGAAAGCGCCGAGGGGCCACACCCGGAGACATGAAGGGACAAAACGCGAATGCAAGCGCATGGGGGCAAGGGGCCCTGTGAGGGGGGGTTTCTGCCAGGAACCATATGAAATATGTTCAAATGTTTGGAGATCCATGGGCTGCAGGAAAGCGAGGCATTGCGATTTGGGCTCCCGCAGCAAGACACCAATACGGAAATCCCAGCAAGGGACGAGCTGAGGGCCAACGCCTGCACGATACCGACATGCTTCAATGATCGAGCTGGGAAAATGAGTCATTAGGCGTTTTGCTCATGAATGGCCACTGCTAGAAGTCGCAATTTCAACTTGAATGCATCAGCGTCCTTCGGCTTTATATCAGTTGATCGTGGTTTGTGGAAACAGGAACTGCTCAAAGACCATGTGAAGACATTTGGTGATGGGAGTTTCTTTTAGAGTTGTTCATGGGGCTGCTTCCCTCCACTGGAAGGAGGATTCTAAGAAACATGGTCACGTCAAATAAAAACAAGAGGTAGGTGTTGCACTCAAAGCGTGCCCGGTTACATAGTAACCGGGCAAAAGTATTCATGTTAGCATCTCTTAAGAGGTGAAGTAATTGCCCGCAATTTGGACCACATAATGGAAGGTTTGCCATAAGACTTTACCTCGTCCGTGGAAGTGACGTCTGGTTGTAAATGGATTGCCAAACTATCACCCGCATTCGTTCAAACTATGTTCTTTTGTTTGCCCATGCGTGCTCTTAAACATTGCATATGGTTTGGGCAATAAATTCTTAAATGACCTCAAGCTATGCTTGATTTGTTCCAACTTGTGTGGACGTAAAAGGTAAATAAAAAAGCAACCAAAAATTTAACAAATGCGCTTGATGATACAGCTTTATGTATAACAATTCACCAACATATTGAAGAAGAACCTCAAGAGGCATTTCTTCTTATTTGTTTTTCTTCATGAATTTGGTTTTATCTCATGATTAATTTATTTTAATGAGATTAATATGTTGGCTATCATGAACTTTCTAGTTTCACACATTTATGATGAACTTGAAAAAATAATACCTTTGACAAATTTGGATGAGCTTTGAATTCTTCATTATGTTATGAAAAATAATATGACGTAATTATAGGCATAATTTAATCAATTTACCACCTTCTATGATGGAGATTGAATTTCTTTTCTTTCACTTACAATTTGACCCTATTTGAAGCCGAGTTCACGAGTCACAAGAGTTAATCATAACGACCAGTTCCGTGAAACAGGACAAGGCGAGGCCAAGAATGGAGCTAACCCAACGTACATTCCTTACCCTGTTGCTCTGGTGTCGGAGTGGTGATTCCTTACTATCTGGGGTCTGTCCGAACATCTAGGTCAATGTTCGTGCTTTTTTTCTACTAGGTCGACCTCAGCAGGGCGTCCGCAGACGTGGGGGGGGCATATAGTCCTACAAATTCTTGCACCTTGATTGGTGGATACGTGAGAAGAATGACCAATCCACCAATCACGATTTTCCTGCGACTCAAACACACAAAAGAAAGTAAACAAAGGGTTACTATGTAACCCAAAAGCTAAAATCATGTTTATAGTAGAAAGTGTAAGTTGTAATTGTCCATGTCCAGCTATCACCTTCTCCATATTCTGATTTTTTAGCATGTGTTGTGTGATGAATACAAATTACAGTGAGAGAAAGTACTTTTTGCCACAGGACATGTCACTTGAATGTCAAGGACAAGTTCAAATGTCTTATGACGCAGACAACGCAAACAAATCAAATCCCAAAATCCCGAAAACATTCTATCACACACGCTTATCCAACGACAAACAATAGTGAAGAATAAATCATTGGTGAGCCAAATGAACTAATAAAGGCCCCGCAATCCTTTCTGACAACTCCGATTCAATGAGACATATTCACATAAGAGAACCCTCGCATGATGAGGAAATGGCGAGAAGGGGCTAGAAGGTAGCTTGAATGTCTACCGGTATAGTAAAAAAAATACTTGAAAAGTTGTTAGTAATCCACTAAACATAATATTTTCCTGTATATGGTAAGTATGGTTCATCGATCTCATTTTCCAATATAAAAATTACACCTTGTGTTTGTGCATTTTGTGGTCACAATAGTTCCATAATCCTAAACGATTTTTTTAGACATACTTTCCTCAATTTTGGACTGTAAAATTGACTTTTGTTTTAGGTGATTGCCACCATATTTATGAACTATCTTTCAACAAGCATCCAAGAAGATTTGCTTTAACAATTGATTTTTTTGCTGAAAAAGGACCTCGTTCAACGTCATGTAACACCAAAGAATGGGGGGGTATGACATTGGCTCAAGTTGAGGGTCATTATAGGCGTATTAGATATCGTTATCCTTTCCTTCAATGTCCTTTACTCTTTCCCGTTGTCTATGATGAAAGCCTTGCAAATAATTACAGTGACACATATCTTCTTCACAAAAAAGTGCTTAATAAACTCCTAAATTTTATCTTCCATACCATTTAATGTTCTTGTAAAAGTGCTAAGTTCTCCTTCATGGAACTTGTAGTGTGTTCAAGTTTTGTTTGATGTCCCCTCACGTTAACTCAAGAGGCAATCAATCTTTCCCAAAATCATTGTTTCTTCCATATTATTCTTCTGAGTAAGCTTGTTTTGGGCCAGATATCTGTAAAGCTTGTTTATTCTCTGTTGTGACGTGTCACTATTTCTTCCATGTTCTTCTTCAGAAAAAGGGGTAAGTTGTGATGAAGGACTGACTTCATCGTGAAAGCCATCTCTTTGTGTAATTAAATGCTTGCTACATCCTTCTCAATGTTGCATTCGTGATGGAAAAAGGCTTGTACAGTCAGACAAGTTCCGGCTAATTGCTCCCTTAAATTCACAGAGGGAAAAGACATTTCATTCGCCGATATCTATATTTCATTATATTCCACGGTATTACAAGGCATCCTTCTTTCAATAGGTTCTGGCTGCCTTTTTAACCACTTCGATGTCAAGATGCTTTGGCAGGTGTTGTCGTGTTCATCCAATAATTAATCTTCTCGATTGGATGGATGTCGGACCGGTCCATCGTTAGCAAGAGTGGGTGCTTTAGAAAGAACCGAGAGAATCCGTACAATTCAACTCAAGTATCTGAAACCTTTTTTGGTACAGACTATGTGCGCCTTCTCACCTCGCGAGGACGAAGAGGAATATCATCTCACGGATATCGGGGATGGAAACCGGCGACGAAGCACTTAGCTATGATTATAAGGACCTGTGTGACATTGTATTGATAAGTTCATGCTATAAAAGTTTCATCCATATGGGTCCTAGTCAAATGCCACCAGGCGACGACCGTCGTTTCTTGATGCTGCCGTGCTGGCATGTCGCCAGGCTGGTACAACGAGCATTCATGTCGCGGCACGAGCAAGCACCAGTCGGCGATCACCCTTGGTGCGCTTTTTGCGACCAAAAACAATTCTGGATTCTCATAGATGGATAGGACGCATTTTCAGAGACTGATTGAGAACATGTGCAGCGTACCGCAGTATTCGGTGCGTCTGGTCAAAGCTGGAAAACTCTGCCAACAGCCATTTCAAACGGAATCGGAAGTTGCCAATGACCTTCATCTAGGCATGCGCTGAGACCCAATGTTGGTTCTTCGAATATTTCGTTTGATATCCTGTCCTTACTTTTGCACCCAGGCATTTGTGGTTTGAATGCATTTCAGAACTTCAAACCATAGGTTTTGTCAACAGTGTTCATGAACGCCGACAGCGATGGATTCAGTGCTCATTTGCGAGTGTCGCCCAAAGGCGAGTGTGTCGACTGTGGGCGAGAGTTATTGGCGAATGCAATGCAACAATCACCAATGCAGTCCACAATTGCAGATCGAATGTTCAGCGTCCTTTTGCGTTTTTTTAGCATAGATTGGGATTCCGTTGGGAGTTGGGATGTTGCTCCATGGTTTCATGTTGAACATGGGAATACTTCATCTCAATCCATAGCGACGTTGCGGCAACTTAGCTAGTGATCCGACGGGCTTGATTTTGGCAATCTACGTGGTTGGTGTTTGTAAATTTGCATTTGATGCTGCACTTTGGGCATGCTAACGGTGTGCAACTTTTGTCGGATTTGCCACCGATAAATCCATGAGAATAGAGAAGAAGAACGAAACATGAGTGCATACACGTGTGAATTTTGTCGAACCACGACATCAAGCTAGCAAGCCAGTCGCAACACGGAAAATGATGCCTAGCTTCGATTTCCAGCATTCACTAGTTGCACCCAATACTTCTAAGGTATGCACGTTCTCAAAAGGTACTGGAACGGATTGGGGTGGGGGTATAGACATTTGAGATAACTACATACAAGGGGCAGGGGCTTTTGGACACAAGGACAGCTTAGTGCTTTGTCTCTGGGATCGGGCTCGACTCCGAGTGTACCTACCCTGTACGAAGTTCAAGGTTTGAAGAGACAACATTTGAACTTCATGGGGCAAATCCATTGGTCATCATGCTCAATGTACACCTTGCCATGGGATGGACATATGGTTGCATATTGCGAGCTCCCGCAGCAACGCATCGATCTATCAATGTTTAAAGTCTTTTTCTATCATGCGTTCACACTCAATCGATTCACACAGACAACTTATCAGTTCCGATTACACCCTACTCCACCCCCGTGGCTTGCAAGATCACTCTCTTTTTCCCAACTAATCGACTTAAAATGTTCATATCATGTTCATATCCAATATCGTGTCACTGAAAGTACGTCACCCCCGTATGTCTACAACTTGAGCACATCAAGCACTCGATTTGTGCTCGAGTTGCTTCTAGACACTCAAGCACAAACCCAGACACCTCGCAACCCTCCATATGCGATAAACGTGCACGACTTCACACATGTGCCGATTCTTCACCAATGACAGGTACCACCAACATGGAGCACCCACAACGAGGAGCATGGGTCGAACCTTCCGAGGAAGGTTTGAAGGAACCTTCATCTAAGTGTGTATACCATGACTAGTTTCCAAAGGTCTAAGTGCATCATCCACACCATCATGGATAACAATCAATAGTGCCCTTCGCTTCTATGCACTGCTTACCATTGACGAACGAGATGTGGTTGAATGACAACATCAGTGACACAGCCATCAAGCAATGGTGCCAACAAGACAAGCAACGTAAGTTTTGGCACATTTTGAGCGCATGGTATAGCTACATCTGAAACCGGCAATCTATGTTTGGGATTCCAATGCTAAGCTAGTGCACAGTGGTTGCAGGTGCCCTGACTACTGCATGGTTGTTCCAAATGCAAAGAACTATGTTGAACATGACCTCAAATCCACGTAAGCTAATGGCTTTTCTCCAACACAAGCTACCGCAACCAAGGTAACCTAAGACATCAACACCACATCGCTTTCCCAAACATGAAAAAGAGCATTTGGCTGCCAACTTTCTTTGCCCCTGTTATGTGCGTAGGTATACCAAACTGGACATATCATACAACAAGACTTGTGCTCTTCTCAATCCGAGTGCATGGAACCCTTGTGCATCGATGACCATCCATGCATGGGTGAAATCCACCTACATATGGATGATTCTAACATATTTGAAGGAGATTACACAAGTAGATTGAAGGAGAATGTATTAGTAAATTGAAATCTTCTGTTATGGGGTTGTACAAGCTCCTAAATCATGAACTCAAAGGAAAATGATATCGTTTGTATGTGTGAGTGTGTTTGTGTGTGTGTGTGTGTGTGTGTGTGTATTTGTGTGTGTGTGTGTGTGTGTGCACGTGTGTGCGTGTGTGTGTGTGTGTGTGTATGTGTGTGTGTGTGTGTGTGTGTGTTGGCTTGCACACAAGGCACGTGTGAGGTGAGTAGGAAATTATTAGATGGCTCCTACATGCATGGCTTACGTTATGTGATTGCCTTGAAATGTTGAAACATGCATATAAGGCTATAGTTTTAAAAGTTGTTCTTAAGAAGTATATAGAATAGCACAAAGTAAATGACATGTTGACATTCCACTAAACCCGTGTACTTAATGAGTAAAAGAGAGTCTTTTTAACCCCTTCCTAGTGTGTAGACGTTACGTATGAATTGTGCTGATTATTCAAATAAAAAGGGTCATAACATTTCATGTTGTGTTCCTTCCTTTGTATGGTGATATGGTGTGTTCTTGCATCCGTGATTACCACTGATAGCCTCATCATCCGGTCATTTAAATACATCATCAATTAGAATGTGGTTACAGACACATATCTAGTAACAATTATATGTAGGCCTTATAAAGTAAACAAAAAATCAAGAAAACAAACTAACCCGTGCAGGCGTTCATTTACGGGAAGGACATAAGATACGATAACGAACATGGGAAAAACGAGGAAAGGGTGTGAGCAATGGGGCAAAATGAATGACGTCCCTTAAAGCATGTCCATCATATGGTTCATCGGGACTTCTCCAACATAGGTGCACGCACGCTAAATGGTTGTATGTCCCGAAAACAAATGGCGGTGCGCCTTGTGTTTTCCATACTGTGATGCAAATAATGCATTGTAACAATGATGGAAGTTTCCATGGACCTTCATGTCGATATTTATCTAGATCCAATACTAGGCCTTGATTGTAAAATGGTGTAGACTTTCGAATCAAATCATTTGATTATATGTCAAGTATCACTCAAGGAATCAATTGCCTTCATGTGCCAAGGTCGTGAAAATTAAACTAGTGGCGGGAATTCCCCGTTGTGATGAACAACAACATTGGATTTTGATTCATAGATGGATCCCTCGCTTGATTGTGGCATATTTGAACCACGTTCCATTCACTTGGGTGTCCACGTTGAGGCAATTGAACTCCATTGACTTAGGAAGGGTGAAATGCCAACCACCACTTGTTTTGTCACACGTGACCCTCATATGTCCCTCCATCAAAACAATAAGCCCCATTCGCCCCTGAGTCAGAACGACACACCCCATCCATCCCTGCATCAAAACAATAAGCCTTATCCGCCCCTTTGTCAGATCCATAAGCCTCGTCCACCCTTCCGTTGGAACAATACACCTCATCCACCCCTGCTTGAAAACAATGGGCCAAGCTCCACGGGGCCGAGGGGTACATAAGCCCCAACAACCATACCCTCTTGCATTGGTTAAATATGCACAGGCGACATGAGGCTCTCTGGGCTATCGACAATGCTCCGATGACATCATACGTGAAGTTTGCATTCACCAACCTATTGGCCCACGTTGGGCAAAGCATCACAAACCTCGACCTTGATCGTCAGCTACAGCACCTAGTTACTTATGAAACAAGCCACCGATAAAATGACCTTGATAAGGCATTGTAGAGCGTAACCCAATGCCAATACAACAGCAATCGTAGCACGGCGCAGGTGATGATGCCACTACCGGTGGTAGCAACGAGTTGCCTACCTCGACGACTTTGGGGTTGATCATGAACACGTCCTTCCTCCATAGTGTGGAGGACTTCAAGTAGCTGGATAGCTCGCTCGAAGCCTAATTGAACGAGCTCACTACACTCGTGGAGGAAGTTGAAAAATTCACCGAGAGCAACAAGATTTAGACCTTCAAGTACCTGGAGTGCATTTTACTAGAGTACTTGCGTGATGGTCTTGCGAGTGAGAAGCTGAAGGAGAAGACCACCACAAAATCAACCGGTCAGCAGAGCGGGGCCAAGGACAAGTTAGAGGCTGTTGTGGAACTACATGAGTGAAGTGTATTTGGCAAACTTGAAGCACTACTCGAACACATAGCCAAACGGGCGTGCATAGTCGGGCCACAACGTGCGCATGGATGTTGTGGGGGCTGGAGGAAGAGCCGGGCAGCAGAGCGTGGCCAAGGGCAAGCAGCCTGCAAACCCTCCATTCAAGAAGATTGGCGGAAATAATACCCCAAAACATAAGCACAACCACAATAATGACAAGTTGCAGGCAGCGCATGAGCGTCGCAACACAGTATTTCATGACGAACTCTATTGCCACTGTATGCAGCCTGGTCACTTTAGGGCTCAGTGCCGTGAGGCTGATGGTGGTGGACAAGAGGTCGTGGTGTTAGTTGCAGCAACAGCACCTTGTGGGGATGGTGCAGTAGGAGGCCACGCACAGGGCCGTGGACAGGGTCACGGTGGCGTTTATAGGCTCGGCCGTGGTAACGGACAGGGCCGTAGGGCGGGTTTTCCCCATCTCTACGTGACGGTAGTGGGCACCACTCCGAGGTAAACCCGGATAAGAGGGTGGGATGTTTTCAGACGAGAACGTTAACTAATCTAGGTTTTTGACAAGCTCAAACGTCTGTGTTGTTTTCTCACCTCTTGTTGAACCTCATTGAACACTTGCTGACCGTCATTACCCACTACGCGTTGCATCCTTGGAGGAGATCTATGATCGGACATGCTTAGTGGTGGCGATACCAACCACTATCAAAGAGTTGTGTGATGCAGTGATTCAAGCAAACACCCTCCAAATGACGAGTTCAATGACGCTTGCTATACGTTTAATTTTCAATTTCAACCCAATCAAATTCAAAGACTCGAACGTGTTAGCCAAATGTATACATGCCCACAACACGTGGACTTGAGCAAATGAGTCATGGGAGCTCTGACGTCTGCCGTATGGATTTTGTGTTTATCACAAACTTGGCTTGCCGTCGTTGAGCTTGTTCACTCGTAAGAATGGAGGCAATATGATGATGCAGTTCAAATGACATCTTGCTGATTCTTCTGTGAACGTACTTACTGAAACTGGACGATATGACTCATTTATTGGCCTTGGTTTTACCTCGCAAGTTGACTTGAAGTTTGAGCCATCGAATGGCGTAGTTGCCGTCGGTTGCAATCGTACGGAACCAATAACAGTAATTGCAAAGCAAAAATCTGAATTAAAGGGTGCACACAGAGTGTCACGTTGAAGGCACTCAACCTTCTTGACCCGTTTGATGTGGTGCTAGGTGGTCCTTGGCTTTAAGAAAACAAGGCTTTGATGTGCTTTGAATCGAAGCATTTGTTCCTCCAAAAGGGATAGCATCGCTTCACGCCGATTCTGAGTACGGCATTGTCACCAACCCGACTCAAGATCCATGCCAAGAGATGTATTCGACAAGGTTGTCGATACATCTTAGCTCGCCTGTAGAAAGTGGAGGAGGACGTGAAGGAACACACGCCGATTTAGATCAAATCTCTATTGGTAGATTTCTCGGATGTATTCCAAGACCGACCGGTTGGGCTACCACTCGAACGACACATGGACCACACGATTTTGCTGCAGCCAGAGGCGACCCCCCGTTCAAACCCATGTATCAATTGATCCCCGCATCGCAATATTTAGGGAACAGAAGTTCTATGCAAAAGTGAGCAGGTGCAAGTTTGCACAGGATGAGCTCGAATACCTCGGACACGTAATCGTCAAGGACGGTATCCATGTCCAACCATGAAAGGTCCAAGCCGTCGTGGACTGACCATGCCCGGAAAGTGTTGGGTAGATTCAGTCTTTCCTGGTTCTTGCAAGTTATTTGAGACAGTTTGTGCAAGAGTATTCGATGCTGGTAGCGCCCCTAACCTGGCTCACACAAAAAGGTGTAGAATGGGATTCGACTTCTGACTACAGGATTACCTTTCTCAAAGTCAAAGAGCTTCTTCTCACAACGTCCACCTTAGCTCTTCCCAACCAATTACAACCGTGGGAGGTGCAATGTGATGCATCCGAAGTAGGACTTGGAGCAGTCCTCGTGTAGAATGGTCACCAGATTGCTTTTGAGAGCCAGAAGTTCATCCCTATTGAGACGAGGTATACAACTAAGGATAAAGATCTTCGTGCGGTAGTACACGCTTCCGATATGTGGCGTTGCTACCTAGAGGACGCAAAAGGGGGTGTGATGGTCGTGACCGACCACAATCCATTGGTGTTTTTCCAAATGCAACCAAACCTTTCAAGTTGGCAGGTGTGTTGGACCGAAAACTTTGGTCGATTCTCATTCACTTGGGAACATCCGTCGGGACGCATCCACATGGCTGATCCAATGAGCCCACATCCTGTTGAATTTAAATCAACCACCAAGTTCACTAGTTGTTTGATGGTCATTGTGATAGCAATAGTGCAAACACGAAAGCCTCTACACCTTTGTGGCAACCACCTCCAGAGATCATCTACTACTATGGTTTCATCAACAGAATCCGAGCGCGATACTGTATGGATTTTTGGTTTCAAGACTCTCGAAATCTAGACAAGCATGGAATAATAGAGGCCGTAGGAATACTTTTGCATAGAGAACAAGCTAGAGATGATAGACCTTCGAGAAAAGATTATCTCCCAGTTCCAAGACCCGCCGGTCGTAGATCATGTGGGACCTCGAAGGAACGGACATGCACTCTCAAACCAATATTGGTGACCACAATGGAGTGTCGATGTCTGGACATATTACATGACATGTGGTTCATGTATTTGAATTAAGGCTAGTAACAAAAAGCCCGTTGGAATCCTCCAACGGGTTCCCATTCCTTGGACTCCATGGGGGTACGTCAACATCGACCTCATTACTAGTCTTGCAAACACAGCCCATAGCCACGATGCAATACTACTAGTTGTGGACCTCCTGACGAAGATGACACGCATCATTCCTACCACCACGGATGTGGATGTAGAGGAGACTGTTCTTCTCTTCTTTAAGGGTGTTGTAAAGCACCACGGCTTGCCGTTGCGTATCATCAGCACGTGAGATAGAAAGCTTACTAGTAAGTTATTCCAAAATATGCACAAGTACTTCATCAACGAGTCACAAATGTCAACAGGATTTCACCCTCAAACTAACAGGCAAACAGAGTGCACAAACTGCACTCTAGAACAAATGATCAGTATGTACGTGGAACCTGCCATGAATGACCGGCACAAATTCTTAGCACCGACAGAGTTTGTGGTGAATAACTCGGTGAACACGTCTATACATTTCACATGGTCTGTGTTGACATGTGGTCAGCATCCAGTAGTGCCCTCTTCATTGGTGAAGAGTGGGAGTACGGGAGAATAAGTCTCTTCTGCCCAAGCCTTTGTCAAGCGCATAGACTCCTTGTTACAAGAGGTGAAGGGTCACCTTAAAGCCACTTGGCAACAAAAAAAAAGGCATATGCCAAAAAAAGCTACAGTGAGGTCTTGTTTGACATTGGTGACAAAGTGCTGCATAGCATAAAGAATCTTCGACCGAAGTCGCGAGGGGCATAGAATCTTCTACCAAAGTGGACTGGGTCATTTTCCATTGCCGCACGTAGCTGACTAGTGGCATACTGATTGCTACTTCCACCAAGTATGAAGATGCATGACTATTTCACATGAGCCTGTTGGCTCCATACACGACATTGAGAATCCCTTAGCCACCATTGGTAGTCCTTACTGCCACAGCCAATGCAAGGTTCTTCATCTACTCTAGCACCAAGAGTGTACACACCGGTCGTGGGTTGTTAGGGAACAACCCATTCATAGGGTCGGGTGTGGACGTGAACATAAGTCATGGGAGCCACAATCTCGGTTGTCCACAGGGGTGGTCAACGGGTATTGGAACGAGCTCGCAGCTCACATAAATTTATGTGAGTCAAGGGGCACCACCTAAATGCAGAAGAAGTAAACAGCATTCTCGCACGACGACATTCATGGACTACGACCGTAGGAGGTTTGGGATGCCCAAAAATGGTTCTTGGGCGAACGCTCCAGTCCAAAGGGGGGGAGGTAGCTAGTCGTACTGACCGACAAGCTGCAGCGTGGGTCAAAGTGCCATGCACCTGTTCATGTTTAGCTCGTGATTGAAATCATTAACTTTCTTTCACGAAGTTGATGACTCACTATCTTTCAATTTTTCTTGTTGTTCACAATCCGAGAGGGTTCATAAAAAGTGGGGAGGAATGTAGCGGGAGGGCCGGTTCAGCCCTCCCTCCTCGCTGAAGCGAAGGGTGATTGCGCACTACCCCTCGCATCAGCGAGGGCTGGCTGATGGCCAGTAGTTTGCTGGCCGCCGGCCAGCTGGCTACCGGTCGAATGGACGGCCTGCAGGCAGCCAGGAGCCCGGCCAACCACCAGTAAGCCAGCTTCCAGCCGCCGATTACGGCCTTAGCCCAATCGGCAGCTGAGGGTCCGCAAGCGCCTCAAGATCGAGGCCTCGTGGCCTCGTGCCCTCGCCCTCGCTCGCCCTCCTTACAAGCAAGCGAGCGAGGACAAGGTATAGGGGGAGCGAGGATGGGGGGGGGAGCGAGAGACAATCCTAAAGTGAAATTGCCAACATGCCATGCACGTGAAGATTTTACGTTGGAATGACAAACATAAACTTGAAGTTTATTTATGACGAACTTGGAGTTTTTAAGATGGAAAACTCGTGCGAACTCACGAGTTTGAAGTAAAACACCCTTGGTTTGGGCCCTAGATCTAGGGGCAAGGTCAAAACAAAAATGGACAATATTCAATTCACCCTGCTCTAGGTCATTGGTGAAATTTTTCCTTCAACCTTGCAAAGGGGGTAAACCCATGACGGGGACTGAAAATTCCATTATGCAAACTTCCACGATGTTCTTAAGGCAAGAGCTAAAGTACTGGCTTGTTAAAATATCAAGCTGCTATTTACATTCTATAGTGACTGCTGTTTTAACTTGGAACTCTTTGAAGATGTTGCTTCGTTGAACTTGAGGTGTGTTTGCAAACAAATATTTCTTCAATACTTCACTTTAAAGTGTCACCTTCCACTCTGGTTTCTCATGTGTATGCATCCTTGCATGGGTGGGACTTTGTTTCTGGTTTAATTATACTAGGAAAATATAGTAGCGCATGTTTTGCAAAATGTTTAACAAGCGTGGACATAGAACAAGTGTGACGGGGACGTTAGTGGTGAAGTGATGGAAAGCAACATGGGAAAACAAATATCTTTATACTAAGCACTAATAGAGAAAATACACTACCTCATCATCTGGTTCATATGTGTCAAATCTGAACAGCCATTCCATCGTGAATGGTGCATTAGTCCGTGGGAAATCAAGGTCAACGCCCCGGGGGAAGTTTACTTTTCACCATGGACTCAAGACTATGCATGTACTTCCACGCCTTGAAGAACCACTCGCACACATCCTCCCTGATCTCTTTCATACCGATGTGCATCAACATCCCTACCTTACTAGATTAAGTGCTCCATATATCGAACAAATGTTGTACTTTGTTTTTAAACGGACAAACGAGTCTCACATTTGTAGGCTAGGCTTTTCAAATGCATCCAGGCGATATGTACACTATTTGCATAAACAGGAAATTACTATGCAGCCACTTAAGGGAAGCACTCACATAGTGCAGACACCACATGTCTAGGACAAGCAAAATTCCAGCATCACCCTTGTGGGCACCAAAATCTACGCATGTGCACTTGTAATATGGAAACCATAGTGAATCACACCTAGTCCTTTGTCAAATCTCCGTTGGCCTAGTAGGATTTGGTCTATGTCAAGTTCCACTCTACATTATGCTACTTGTCAAAGTGCGGACCATGTGGGATAAAGGGAGAATTCTAATAACCAAACGTAAGGTACATTGGATACAACTATGAGAGTGTGTGTGCTCTCTAAATATTCAGGTTTTGTGTGTGGAAAGCACAGTCATAGAAAAGAGATAGAATTTGGATATTTCGGAAATCTTGAGTTAGAAGACACAGGTAAACTAGAATGAACAAGGTATAAGGTACTCATACAGTCTGGCCGGCTAGCTCAGGCCTCAGCCTATTACTGTCCTACCTTGCTACAACAAGCTACTTCCACCATTACTCGCTGCCCTAGTTGTGCCTATTTCCTAGTGCGAGAAGTGCCCAGCCATCTGGATCGATAGTCTGTCCTGTCTCTCGGCGAGCCTGCGCGTTAGCCCAGCAGTTCTCTCCATCACCGCGGATGAGTCCTGGCGATGGTTGCGGTCGTCGTGTTGCGCACGCCACTGGAAGTGTTACAACCCTTGCACGGTCATAGCCACTAGATTTTCTACCGCCATTGGTCGCTTCCAAAGTCGGAGGCTTCGTCATTGATAGCCCCTCGGCTGGTAGTGTGTTCCCCACATTAATCACCGAGAGGAGGGCCGCCACCCTTACGCAGTGTGTTCGAAATTTCAGATGGGGGTTGTGCACGAAACACCCCCTAGCTCTGGCGTGAATCTCACTTTGGTGCTCGCTCGCTCCTCCTCCTCCTCACAGCCTCGAGCCAACGGGGTCGAGTCAAACCTCCCGGGGAATTTCCGCCCGAGAAATATGGAAAACAAGAAATGCCTCACGTGCCCCCAAAACCCGAGTGAGACCTTGGGTGTGCCAGAAAAAATTGAGGCATCTCATTACATTCACCCCCCCCCCTTCGTCAGAGGCACGACATCTCGGTGTGCATGAGATACGCCTAGAGATCAATGTTGGTACCCTCGACATTGAAGTTGGCCTCTTGTTCCCATGAGTTGTGCTCAGTTGGCTATCACTTCCACTACACCACAAACTCACGCCATCATCCCCTTAGGCGGTCCTCCGCAATCTTCCCTACCTTAAACTCTTCGTTGCCTTAAACTTGGACAGTAGGAGGTAGAGCTATCCCACGACCCTAAAAGGAGGCCGCGATAGGCACAAAGCATGGAGATATGGAACACCGGATGGATGGTGTAGTGAGCTGGCAGCTCTAACTTGTAGGAAACAGCCAACCACTTCTCTATAATGTGGAATGGACCCATCCATCGCACCTTCAGATAGGAACTCCCAACTCCCATTAGTTGTAGGTTTGTAGAGTTCAACATCACGCGATGACCCATTCAGAGCTCCTCTGTGGATGAATGCTTTTCTGCTTGCTACTTGTGGTCCTTTTGTGCCTTCAATAGCCATTGTCGCACCACGTCCCATGTGGTGGAAAACACATCAACAATCTTCTACATAGCCAGCAGAGATGTTGCCACCCCAAGGACGGCTGGGCTTAGTGGCTATTGGCCATAAGCCACCTCAAATGGTGACTTCCAAATTGATGCTGACACCACAGAGTTGTAGGTAAACTCTGCCACTCCTAGCTTCTCCTCCCAACCCTCTCCACTGGATAATTACATGTTCCGTAGCAGCTTCTCCAATGTGCTCTATCTTCCCATCACTCTATGGGTGGTATCATGTGGTTAACTTCACCTACGTGCCTAGGTTTCTCATGAGATATCATGGGAAAGAATGGTGATGTGAAACATGGATCACGACCTGAGACCACCGACAGTAGCACTCCATGGAGCTTGATTGTATGTCCGAGGAGGAGTTGAGCTACCCTAGTAGCTCTGATGCTCTCAGGACATGGGTTGAATTGTGCCATCCTCGAGAACTGGTCCACCACCACCATCACAGTGTTGTAGGCAACCAATGAAGTCGAGCGAGATGTCTGTTCACAACCTTTCAGGAACACGCAATGTTTGCAACTCTCCAGGTGGCTTGGTCCTCTGTGCCTTGATGCAGTGGTACACATTGCATCTGCTCGGATACCTCTTGCTGTTGGTATCCAATGACAGCCACCAGTATTGACGTGTCATGACTTTTGGTGTCTTTTCAAAGCCAAAGTGACCCGAGTAGTGGGTATCACGTGCCTCCTCCAGTAAAAACTACTTCAAGGACGCATAGTGCGGCACCAAAATCTTTTGCTCTTGCCCCCTTTTCCAAAACACTCCATCCCAAACGACATCTTTCATCGCATCTCCCCTGAACTCCTTGTCCACACCGTAACCATGCTTGAACAAGCTATGCATGATCAGATATTCCATCAGCACTAAGCATTATGGCGCAAGTCCAGCGTCCTCGAGTAGGTTTGCCAGATTCACCTTTCCAAGCTTGCAGTGGATCTCATAGTAAAAACTTCCTTCCAAGAACTCCATATAGCGAGTTTGTTGACGACTGAGATTTGGTAGTGTTTTTTCGTACTTCAAGGCATAATGATTCGTGAAGACCACAAAATTTCTCTACTCAAGGTAGCACCTCTAATGCTTAAAGGCATGGATCACTGCCGGCATCTCCTTCTCGTGGATTGTGTAGGTCAACTCCACACCTCACAATTTGCAAGATACATACGTAATCGGCTGTTGCCCTTCTCCGCGATGCTACATCATCACCACCCCCATGGCATAGCCGCTTGTATGTGTCGCCATGATGTACTCCTTGGATGTATTCAAATGCACCAGGATCATAGCATCACACATTACAATCTTGAGCTCCTCAAAGCTCTTCTACTCCTTTTTACCCCATTCCCAGTCGTGATCCTTCCTTTGCAGCTAGACCAGCGGAACACCCTTCTCAGTGTACCCTTTAATGAACTTCCGACAGTAGTTGACAAATCCCAAGAAGACCTGGATGTCATCCACGCACTTTGGTGTTGGCCACCACATCACTATTTCCACCTCCTTTGGATCCATGCAAAGACCCTTGTTGCTCACAATATGCCCAAGGAACTCTTGTTCCCTCTTCTCGAACTCGCACATGGAGAGCTTAGCAAACAACTTCTCCTTCCTGTTGTCTTGCACCTGCATGAGATGTTGCTGATGCTCTTCCAAAGTTCAGGAGTAGGCAAGGATATTGTCACGAAACACCACCACAAAATGGTCAAAGTGAGGGTGGAAGATCCTCTTCATGAGACTCGTGAACATTATCGGAGCGTTGGTCAACCCAAATAGTATGAAAAAATACTCTAAATGGCTGCATTGTGTCCAAAACACCAACATCTTCGCATCCTACCATGCAATCTGAATCCGATGGTATCCTAAGCGCAATTAGATATTGCCGAAGTACCGTGCTCTCCTTGACTGGTCAATCATCTCCTCGACCAATGGCAACTAGTACCGGGTCTTCAAACTTTAAATGGTCTCACATGTTGTTTGCACAACTAGTACCGGGTCTTGATCGCGTTGTAGCTTTTCTGAAGAGCTTCTTGACGTGCTGTCAAGCAACCGAGTTTGCCGCGACAACTATCGCATCAAACTTCATTGCTTGCGCGAGACAAATAGGAACTTGCGGTTTAACGCACGTCATTTTTCTTGAGCACCACGTATGTATCCAAGGAAATAGAGAGTAGTGAGCCCGGAGAAGTGATTAGAGGAAACAACCTAGGTGACACTATACACTTGATGAAATAAACTTTTAATTGTTTTTCTGGTCCTTCAAATTCAATGAACGAAATAACATATCAAACTTTGATCACACTAGAAAGATTGAAAGTCAAAAATAAATATCAAGGGGGTACATAGCATGCACCGTTGAAGTTACCCCCATAACCGGCTCAGTTTCGTGATCAATGCCCCGCTTTGGTGGTAAACCATTGGCCAGCTCAACACGAAACAAAACACCGTAGTTGTCTAGCGATCCCTTGATGCATCCTCACAAGTCTGGTACTGATGGTTGATGCTGCTCCCCCTCTTGTTCCTTTGCCTTTGCTGCCATCATTTCCTCCTTTTCAGCTGCTTCCTTCTGCCATATCCACACCAGGTGCACTTGGTCCCCATTGCGCTGAAAACACTCTAGCTGCTCGTAACTCATTTGCGAAACCTTTCTTGTTTTGGGAGTCTTCTCCCTTCTCCACGGCGGTAAACCATCTGGTCTCCACTTCTTTTCACCTTCAGTGGCTATGCACCCAATCCACAGTAGGATTCCACAGGTGCAGCCATAAACATTCCACAATGGCGTCATAGGTATTAATCGGGCACGTACAAAACCTTACCTCGCACGAGAGCTTCTTCAAATGGACCCTCAATAGCTTCAGAGGCAATTCACTCTCCAACTCCCCTTCCACCAACTTGGCCTTAGTTGGCTCCCCGGGAAGATGCGTAACCTTCAACCTTTGTGTGAGCTCCTCGTTGAAGGCCAATTGCGACGCACCATAATCCAACAATGCTTTAATCTGCTAACGAGTCTGGCGCCCCTTCCCCTTTGCATAACTAGCCAATGAAATGTTGGCTTTGAAGAGGATACCCATAACGCTATCGTTCCCTTCGTTCCATAATAACACACTTGGCAGCTCCCATGTTGTCAAAGGACTTTCGTGGGTAGTGCTCGTTGATGCAGACAAAACCTTCTCAGCACATGGTCGTCCTCCACTCTCTACTGGCTGCCGTTTCCCTGATGCCTCCTCCTGCAGTCTTTCTTGTGGTGCACAGGCTTTCTATAGGACCAACACTTACCACCATGTGGCTTGCTCTGCTACTACCCTCCTTACACAGAGTTGATCTCTATGGGGTCAGTTTGTCGATGCTCAAAATTCTTCTACTTCTTACGAAAATCTCCTCAAAAGCAACGAAGTGCGTCAATGCGCCCAACGGTGCTCACCATCACCTGGAAATCTGACTCAATGCTAGTATGCATTGTACCTCCACCGTCAGCCCGTTATGGTGTAGATATGCCATCTCCGGCCCACTCTTATCATCAATTTCCGAGCACAACACCAAGAAAAAAGTGTGTACTCCTAATATGAGCCGATCCACTTCAGTTGCTTTAGCTTGTTGTGTGTGATAATGGAAGCATTTACAAGATCAAACCAATCTCTCATTGCTTGCTCAAACTACTCTCATGTTTCCAGCACGCGTGTTTGAGCTTGCCCTGTGCCAAGCTACCACAACATAGCATGTTGTGCAGCTGTAATCCCACTTCTACCTTGAGTTGCTTGCACATTGAGCCAAGTCCACCACTCTAACGTTGCTCCACATAGCAGTGTCACTGTGAATGACACACGCATAGCATCCTCCTCTTGAGGGTGTCTCAAAGCCCCAAAGTACCTGTTCATTGAAAAAAAATAGGCCCGTATGCTTTGAACGGTTCTTGAGCCTTTGGCTTTCATCTTGGCAGACTTCTTGACTAGACCGCCCGAACATGTCTAGCGTCAGTCCCTTTCCGTAGGCCAGCCATCAGCTGATTGAGCCGCTTATTCTCTAGTTTGAGGGCTCCTAGCTGCTCTAGGATCCACTACAAGGCCTGCTCCATGGTTCTTGATGAATCTTGGCTGACAGAGATCCTCATGAAAATTGCCACCATGTCGACAGAAATAAAAAAAACTCCTGTAGCAGTTTGACAGTCAATGATGGAGTATTATATCTTCGATATGCGTGGGAGTCACCCGTTGTCTCCCCTGCACCCACGAAAGGTCGTGTGGACGATCTAGGAACGAAGAAAAATTTTCTAGAGGTTGGCTTGTGCGTTGGATTCAAAGAATGGTCCAACAATCTCCCTCTCGTTCAGCCTCAAGGTTGTCTGGCATAGTCCTCGTTTAGGCTCCTTGACAACTATAGAGCTTCAGCAACACTTCCATCCAACGTGTGGCTCTCACTATGACACTAGATGTGATAGTGTGTGCTCTATGAAGATTTAGCCTTGTTGCGTGGGGAGCACACTCGCAGTGGAAAGATGGACTTTGGAGATGTCTGATAGCTAGAGCTTTAGAACACAAGTTAATTAGATCAAAATGAGTTCAGGGTGTTTACATTGTCTGGTCGGCTAGCCCTAGCCTGAACGTATTTCTCTCCTTCATTGTTACAGCAAGCTACTTACACCGTAACTTGGTGCCCTACTTGCACCTAGTACCTAGTGCAAGAAGCGCCTTGCCATCGATCGTCCAGATAGACGGTCCGCCTCGTCTCTCAACAAGCCGCAATGCTAGCGTGATGTTTCTTGCCATGACCACGAGTATGTCTCGACGGCGGTTCCCGTCGCCGTGTTGTGCATGCCATTGGAAGTACTGCAACTTTCGTACGATCGCAGCCACCGGATCTGCTACCACTGTTGATCACGTCCACCATTGGAGGATTTGACGGAGAGAGCCCCTTGACGGGTAGCGTGCTCCCCACACTGTTCGCTGAGAGGAGGACTTCCACCCTCGTGTGGTGTGTTTGGAACGCCACGTGGAGGTTATGCACATATAGCCCCCTAGCACCGACATGGCCCTCACATTGATGCTCACTCGCTCACTCGTTCGCGTGCTCCTCCTCCTCGCTGCCGCAAGTCGGGGTCGAGCCAGACCTCCAAGCGAACTTCTGCCTGGGATATCTGAAAAACAAAAAATTCCCCGAGTGCCCCCAGAACCCGGGTATTACCCTGAGTATGCCAAAAAAACAAGGGGGGTTTATTACAATAGCTCCCTGGCCATGGATGGCGTGACGAGGGCCAGGATGCTACACTTGTCATCCGTACCTAGGATATCGATATCATTTGATCTAGGAGGAGTGCACGTGTGGCCCATTGATGGTAGACTATTGATACCAATGTGGTATGTGTTTAGCACGAGAAAGCACTTGGTGCCATACAACTTCATCGTGCATGGACACCGGCGATGAGATGTGATGATTTCATCCTCTTAGTTTGTAAGCATCATGTGCACGATTGTCGTGCCAGCAACTTACTCCCAACAAGCTAGCAAGTAACGAGCTTCCAGACCCATTGCTCGCTGAAAGGACGAGCATCCAATCGCTACAGCTTGTCAAGGGCGTGAGGAGCAATAACTCAACGGATCACCTGTCAAACAACTTGGAGTTTAGCAGCACGCCAGCATTTTAAGCGCCTATTAGGTTCTTTATGATCTCCGTCGTGATGATCCAATGGACTTCAATCCCTTGCCGCCATACCCTTGCCTTTTTCTTTTCCTGAACACAAATGGATTCAGGCACCATCATGACGGATACGATCACCAATGTTTCGTAACATCTTTTGACCACTTCGGTGCCTGGCTGAATCCAACCAATGACAATGCTAGAGGAGAGGCGATCATACACCAAATATCCATCCATCGTCATTTATGCCCAATGGTAGTTTTTTTCACGCACTTGTTTACTAATGTGTTATTGTGATACACTTGCACTTCTAGAAAGCACTAGAAAATCAGTGTATCGTAGTGATCTTTGCATTAATTCAAAAAAATCATTTTACTTTCGCCCATGTTCACTAGCGTAGTTATACCCCCCCCCCATTTTTAAATTCGACGTTTGAGTTCTTACTAATGATCTGATTCTTAATTTCGATGTGAATTTTCAGTTTTGAATTATTTATGTGGTCCAAATTGGTTGAACTTGTGGAAATTTGAGAGTTTAAATTCGACAAAGGGGGTTGTTCAACATTTTCCTGGTCCTTCAATGCGAGGAAGTGCATCAAGTGGGCGGCCGGTGCAAACGTCTCGCATGCATTCTCGAGGCGTTCGAAATGCAATTTGAAACTTTAGCCTTTTAGCTCCTTTCTGATAGGATGCAATTCCCTGATTGAACGACCCCCCCCCCCCCCCCCCCCCCCCCCCCCCCCCCCCCCCCCCCGAGCAGCCGATCGCTCGGCCGCTCTCAGCCGCTCTCAGTCGCTATCACACCTCCGTGTCGGTGCAATGCCGCAATCAACGGAAGCCTCTACCATCAAGCTGGCAATCAACATGGTGGCCCCGGCAATCACGGTGGCCAGCTCATCCTGTACCCTGCCAAAGAAGCTTTCAACACCGCCGTCCAAGACGACCAATCGATGGGGTCCCCAGAAGCCGACTCTGAACACATCCCATAGGCTTCCTGAGCAACAGACTCAACATCGAGGCAAGTCATGGGTGCCCGCGCATCATCTGATTCTGATCATGGGGCTCATTGCGCAGATTCAACTCTTGGTTCCCACCAAGTACCTCGTGGACACGAAGATCCCTGATCATACATCACCGGCAGTCTGGCCTTCAATCAGCCATGAACAAGATCTATCGCCATACGGTTTCCGAACAAGTTTCCATCGACCACATACGCCATTTTTTATTTCAATTTCTCAATGTGCCAACCTCGTCCTCTACTTCGGACAAGATCCGCATTCAGAGCTTTCATGCGGATCTCATGTTTCATCAAGTCCTCCAAAAAAGTGGGTTGTTAAAAAAAAAAGGGAAACACCCGGAGGCGCCTGGTTTCCCGCCTCTACCGTCTCCCAGGGTTTATCCCGGTGTTGTCCTCTAGGCCTTTCTCGAGGCCAGTGCCAAGTGTTTTAATCCCCGGCCCTCAACATGTCCGACATTCGTGGCCTCCACGGCCTATCTCCCGGTCTCAGCTCAACAACTCTCAGCCCCCCGTCAACTTTCAACCATGGCTACTGGTATGTCATGTACCCTTTTCTTTATCGGATCTACGAGCATATGATTGCCACTCCTTTCTCAGGCCTTTGGCTCATGCCTGTCATGTCATATCCGCCCCGTATGTCAATACGGATGGCAAAGCTATTACAACATCTACCTCTTCGGTCCCATACATATGTATGGCAGACAACTCTAACTTGCCCTTGCCAAATGGCACCTCTAAACACGACTGCACATTTTTGCTGAACGATTGCTTTCCTCATCCAACTTGGCTACCGATACAATGGCTAACCTTACTATCTGTCTCCCTATACCCAGGCCCTTCCAACATGCAGGGAGTGCATACGGAGAAGGAACTCCAAATGAACAATGGGCTCTCCCAGACCGCTGAAGCCACTGCCAACTACACGCACGCCGCTGGAGGTAAACCACCAGCCCATATCTCAAAGCACAAGTCCAAATCCAAGCGAAAGTTGTCTAAAGCACCAGATCCAATGGATCCGGAGGAAGGTCGGTTTTTCACTATAACCCTGGACACTTGTCATTCTCCTGACAATCACTTATTCATATGATTTGTCCACTCAGGAGGAGCAGGTCACACTGCCAGAACATCAGGAACCGTCTTGCTTCAGAAACCCCCTGCAACCTCTTCCGTTCGGGCTAACCAGCATGGATCCCCCCTCATGGGTCCGGCTACCACGCAGCATCGTGACTCCTCCGGCTCAGCCTCTAGCAGCCTTTCGGATGATTATGGAGACAATAACCCACACTATGACCCGCTAGCCACGCAAAACAACTTGGTACGTGCTACTGCACAGGCTCCCCTGCCTGCTGATGTGGAAGCTACCCGTCGCCTCCTCTTGGCTCGCAACACAGTGCAACGCACAGCAGTGAACCATCAAGCTAGCATTAACTTTGAAGGCTGCGTGAAGAAATTTCATCAACTTTTTTACCTCATTTTTCCTAACACGGCTGCCAACCTCGGTGAGCGCATAGCCATGTCCTTCCTGGAGATGCTAAACCACAGTCACCCCGGCAGAGTCCCCGCGACTACCCTGTCCACTGCAAAGATCTTTGCCTCTGAAACTGTTTTTCCGGGAAACCCCGATGGCGAAGTATTCTGTCCAAGTGGTGGACTACGACGGCACTATCCGCGGGTTGGCTGGCACGCACTCTCCGTACATGTTTCAAGCAGCAGGTCTGTCCTCGGGATCAGATATGCTCTCTTCCTTGTCTGCTTTGCCCTCACTCCTTACTGACTCGTGCTCCCACTTTTCAGTGCATGAACCAAGGATCGAGGTGTTTGTTACCAAAATCACGTCCCCTGAATTTGAGGCCCACAAGCTGTGCCACCCCAAGGAGCGGACCTTCTCACTCCGGAATGCCCCAGGATACTTTGCCTTTGAAGACGTCACCCACTTCCTGACAGTCTACACACCGGAAGGCCGCAGCAAAACGTACATGGCAGGTGTCAAGCATCTTCACCGCTTGGTTCAGCCCATCACGGGCATGACTACCTCAACCATCCTGGGCATCCCTATCCCTCATCTGGATGACCCAGATTTTCTGGAAGTGGTCCCGGTCTTCACACTCCCCGGGAGTTCACAGAAAATCATTCTGGATTTCTCCAGCCTGGTCTGCAACTTCTGTAACAATAACCACCACTCTGAATATCACAATTTGTTCCCTGTCGCTTGCACCCGCTGAACAACGTCCGCACAACTGCGGAAGTGAAAAACCACTGCAATAAGCTTCACTCAATCACTCCCTCAAACTATATGTGTGCACCATTAACTTCTCTCTGTCACTACCGCAGACCGTCAGATCGGGAACTCTGTGTTCTCCACACCGTGGCGCACAGACAAAGGCGTCATTTTCTCGAACGCTGGGAGGAAAGTCGAATTTCATGTCTGCAGCTACCTTTCCCGTGGAGGCTACACAGGCTTGTCTCTCGATGGACTGCTCAAACACGTCAGCACCCAGACTCACGAGAATGCTCACTTGGCATACAAAGCCAACCCCACCTAGGAACTGCTGATTGTGAACGTGAACAACGACGTGAGGTCCTCAAGCGCAAGTTCAACTTGTGAAGTACTCAGGTTCATCAAACCACCAACTGCCCAAGGAAGATGCTACCACTTGTATTGCTTCTCTTGCTCTTTCCACTAATAAAATATATTCTCAACTGTCCCCTCTCCTTCCTTTCTGCAGGTCTGCCCCGCACTTTGATCAGAGTTCCCATGGTGCCTCTGCATCACGTAGCGGGACCCCTCGAGTGGCAACAGTACAAATTGACCTGCTGACTCCATAACCTCTTTTTCTCAAGCTCAAGAACAATGTCTGCTCATCACTGGCACACTGTACCAGTCAGGCAGCACATCCATAACACCTCAGCTCTCTCCCGGGACTTGGCTCAGAAGACAGCTCCTTTTTGGACTCTAGGCCATAGCAAAACACTTGTCAGTCTGGTTGCTTCTGGTTTGTCTAGAGATTATCTGCACCAGCCAGCTGTGTTGAGCTTTCCTCCATTGAATAAGAATAATTCAAGATCTTTGTGGTTAATCCCCTTTCCCTGTTTCTCCACACTAGTGTCTCAATCTCAGACCTATTCACCTTCCCCCCTCAGCCGCCACTCTCTCCCTTCCTCAGTTGATATTCCTCTCTCCCACCTCTTCCCTTCCAACATCCCTCGCGCTCAGTCTACCCTGAATCAAATCAAGCGACCTTGTCTCACACGGCGGTACAACCCCAACTTAATCCTCTGGAATCTGCCCTTCATACCCCTAACACTGCCCTCTATCCATAGTGCAGTCTCCTTTCTCCTCATTCAAAAGTCGCCTAGCAACTCAAACACCGGGATGTCTGGCTGAACTAAATCTGAACATTCAGAATCTAACCACAACTTCCACTTCACTTCAAATACAAACACAAGGGCAGGTGGCCTTTGGGACCCTTTATCTCATGCAATACTAATCGTGCGTACAACAGTTGTCTCTCCGCCTTTCAAGATCTTCTTCATTAACCCAACTTCTCTCAATCCCCTTTTAACACAAAGTTTCCGCTCATATTTATCAAACAAAAGGTACCTCCCTAAATCACGGCACTTAAGACCCCGGGTCTTTCTTAAATGTGTCCGGCCTCTCCTCCAAAGACTTTTCCAAATCAGCAGACTTCAACAAAAACAATCTTCTCGGGACCCTATGTGTGTGCAATCGCTACAGATGGCTATCACAGAAAAAACACTTTTACCCGCCATTACCCGCAGGTCTGGGATTTTGGAAACAAATCATCCAATTAACAGACCTCTAGCTAACTCAACAAGTCACTATTTCCAACAAGCAACACCACAGATTTCTCTACAAGCAACCAACAGTTTTTCTGGTGGCCGTGGTGACAACCCCTCTACATTGCCCCCTACTGACTCTCATATCTCTCCAACCCAGGACTCCCAACGTTTCTTAGTATAGTGTCTTGACACCAAACAGGAAACAAGTCTACAAGTGGTTATGATCCCCCTAATACCACTCCTTGCTGTTCCCTGTCTCCAGGCCCAACACGCCCACACAGCTTCGGATCCGCAACCAACCCCTTTCTCAGAGTCACGGCCAACCCTGCCAAACTCCATGAAAAGGAAAGGCCCACATCACTCTCATTGGGGAAACAGAAAATGTCTTAAACGTACCCTTGCTCGCAAAGTCCCTCAACCATCTATGCCCTCCCCCCTCAACCCCAAATGCAAATGTTGCTCGGAGAATAGGTCACCAGGCTCAAAAGGAAATGGATCCAATAAACCCACAGCCCCACAAGAACAATTTTCCATCCTTTGCCTAAACATCAATGGCATTACTAGGGACACCAAAATCCCCCATCTTATGTCCCTGTTGGATCTTCACAAACCAGAAGTGGTGTGCTTTGTTGACTCTCGCCTGGACACACAAGAAAAGGCTTACCGCCTGGAAAAACGCTTTAATCATTGGAAATTACTACCCACCTTGTCAGAGTCTCCTCACACAGGTGGTTCCGTTCTCCTTTTTAACCCCAGAAAAGTCAATCTGCTCCAGTCCAACCAATCCAACACCTCCAGAATCGCTCAACTTACCTTCACCTTTCAAAAGCTAAGCTGCACAATAATCAGCGTACATGCTCCTCCTAATTATAAGGACAGGAAGTCCTTTTGGCCCTCTCTACTTGATTTTCTCACAACCTCACCGGAACACATTCTTGTAGGTGATTTCAACACTACACTCTGGAACACAGACAGACTACCAGAAAAAAGATCCAAAAGTTGCACCATCTCTCCTGAAACCACTAAAAGATTGTAACCTCACTGACTTTGATCCAGCCTCCATCACCTATACATTCCACTCTGCAGCACATAAAACCTCGTCAAGAATTGACCACATCTATCATAGTACAGATTACAACAATAATGTCAAAACATGCTCCTACATCCCTCTATCTTCCAACATATCTGATCACATTGTTGCCCCTCTTCTCACAATCATGCATGGTGCATCCCAAACAATGGGTAAAGGCCTGTGGAAAATGAACTCTTCCCTTTTAGATCGTCCCCGTGGTCGAGAAGTAATCCAAACAAATGTCTCCCCACATTGGGAAAGCTTCATAAAATCCATTAAAGCTAACCTGAAGTCTTTCAGTGTTCAAGAACATAAAAGGTAAATCAAAACAATACAAACTACGGAGAAGCAACTACTTCAGGCCAAACAGGATAAATGTAAAAACCCCAATGTCAATCACGTCAACACCAGAATACAAAACCTGGAAAACTCTCTAGCCAAATACGCCCTCTCTACACAACTGCACTTGCACAATGTAGTCCATTTTAACTACTTTGATGGACTCAAAAATCCCACCAAGTTTCTCACAAGCTTCATTAAAGCAAGGAAGCAAGCAGTAGCAATAACAGCTTTAAAAAACAAAGATAATCTCATCACTAGGGATTTAAAGGCCATGCAACTCGTTGTCTCTAGCTTCTATTTTGAACTCAATTCCCCACCACAGGTCACTGAACAAAGACCTCGACTCCCACTACTACCACAAGTACCGTCTAAACTCTTCAATGATCTTTGCTGCCCAATATCCTTAGAGGAAATCAAGGATGCTATGAAATCATCCCCAAAAGGCAAGTGTCCAGGCCCAGACGGCCTTCCAAGCAAATTTTACCAGGCAACCCCACATGACATCCTCCAACACTTACAAACTTTATTGAATGAGTTCTTAGCTGACCCCACTAGCCACCCAACTTTCACTGACTCAGTCACCTGTCTACTCTTCAAAAAGGGGGACCACGCAGACATAAAAAACGACAGGCCCATCTCCTTACTCAACTCTAGCTACAAGGTTCTAGCTAAAATCTTAGCAAAGAGACTTAAAAAGGTCCTCCCTTACATTATCAGCCCGGAACAGACCGGGTTTGTACACAGTCGGAATGTTACGGATACACTTTCATGCATGTTCGACCTTCAAAACTGAGCACAACGTTCTAACGATGATCTCACCTTCGTGCTTGCGGATTTTGAAAAAGCCTACGATACGCTGAACCACGACCATCTCTACAAAACCATGCAAGCCATGGGCTTCCCACAAACCTTTGTCAATTGGATTTGTGCCGCGCTGACAGACACAAAAACTAGCTTCCTAGTCAATGGCCACGAATCTAGCCAAATAACCACGCGAACTGGTGTCCGAAAAGGTTGCCCTATCGCCCCCGTGCTCTTTATCATAGGCATGGAACCACTCAATAAACTACTTCGCTCACGGATACCCAAACCAGTACGAACACGTCACCCCATACCTACCTTTGGTGCTTACGCTGACGACACGACTATCTTTGTAAAAGACCAGGAGGCACTTGATGTTGCCTCTAATATCCTTGACGAATGAAGAACTTTGACAGGGCTAAAAGCTAACGCATCCAAAACCTTCATCCTGCCAGCCGGTCCGGACACTACCCGCCTGCTCAGCACTACATATCCCAGCACAGAACAACCCCAATGTGTCTCAGGTTTAAATGTAGACCATGATCATTCGTCTACTTCAATGTGGGTTTCCACCCGAGACCAACTCCAACTAACCATCAAAGTGTGGAGGAAGCAGCACCTCCCACTCCTAACCAAACGCACCATTATCAATGGCTACCTTTCTCCCAAATTCCTTAACAGATCAGACATCTACCCCCCTCCACCGGAGAACCTACGACAAATAGAAAACCTTGTGTACAACTTCCTCTCTGGAACCAAAAAAGATGGTAAACTACGATTTGTCGACAAGATTTTAGCAATCACCCCACAAGAACAGGACGGACTTGGAGTAATCTGCCCACAGACAGCCATCCAAGCACAAGGTGCACTCAGAGTTTACAAGCTTCTCTCCCCCAACATTGAACAATGGGAAATTGTGGCTTGTCTTTCGGACAGCTTTAAGAAAAAAGGACATTTCTTCCTGTCTCACCCGGCAATCCTTAACAACAAACAAATTCAACACTCTCGCTGGTACACTAACCTCAAAGATTTTCTGGATACAGATCCAGAAATTAGACCCCGACTCTACACGGAAATGAACCTTTTGAAGAACATCTAGCCTTCAATTGATACCTCCTGAACTCAGCAAGGAAACCATTCGGAGTCGACCGAAGGAAGTTCTTCCTATATGATCAAGAAATACAAGTAAAACATCCTTTTTTCCAGAAATTGCTGCTCAGCTCACCATGCATTTTTATCCTCTGGATCTCTCCAAATCATCTGAGCAGGAGAATACCGTTCTATGTAAAATCCGTGGTCAACTACCTGAAACCTGGAAAACCTAAATTCTCGATGAAGAAGAGGACGGGACAGACCTTTTCCAATACTGGTGTATCACGTCTTACACCAAAAAGCCCCCACACTTCCTTTACAAAATCACAAAGACAGACAACGGTTACATCACAAAAGCAGTAGAATTCCACGAAGACCTAAGCATCACAGAGACAACCTTCGAAGAAAGAACTTATCACAACATCAGATGCTTCACACCTGTCCACGTGGAGGACAACAGATTTATTGGTTATGCCAATAACGTTTTCCAGCCATCATGGAGACTAACAACAAAGACTCCGAAGAACTTCCAGGCATACGACATGCTTCTACAGAAAACTTTGAAACCACTCAAATACACAGATAAATGGCAACATGACAGTCAATTACAAGTTTTCCCCCGCACTGAAGTATTAGCCACCATGTAGCGGGAGGGCCGGTTCGGCCCTCCCACCTCGCTGAAGCGAGGGGTGGTTGCGCACCACCCCTCGCATCAGCGAGGGCTGGCCGGCGGCCAGCACTTTGCTGGCCGCCGGCCAGCTCGCTGCCGGCCGGCTGGACGGCCGGCGGCCGGCCAGCCACCAGCCGCCGATCGTGGCCTCAGCCCGATCGGCGGCTGAGAGGCCACGAGGGCCTCAAGGGCAAGGCCTCGTGGCCTCGTGCCCTTGGCCCCCCTCGCCCTCCTTGCAAACAAGCAAGAGAGGGCAAGGGATAGGGGGAGCGAGGGTGAGGTCAAAACAACTGGCGCGAAATCGCCAGCGTGCCTCGCACGCGACGATTTCGCGCCAGAATGACAAAAACGTGAATCGAAGTTCGTTTACAACAAACTTTGACATAAAACGAACGAGATAACTTGTGCGAACACACGAGTTCGAGGTACAAACCCCCGGTTTGGGTCCCAAAACCAGGGGTTTGGTTAAAAACGGAAATGGGCCTCCGGAGACTCGAAATATTCGAGTCTCCCAGCTATGGGTCGTTGATGACGATTGCCCCTCAGTCTTGCGAAGGGGGTAAATCCCTGACGCGGACTGAGAACGCCATTATGCGAACTCCGACGACGAATTCAGAGCAGGAGCTGGAGACTCAGCCTGTTACAGTGGTTCTCAGAGCCAGACGACCCTCGCGACCAAGGGTTCGACGGAAACGGCGGCTACGACATAGATAAAATGCCGCCGGCAGTTGCAAGCAGCAGCAAATACGCCATAACGGACTACGGCATCCACACTTCACGGATTGAAGCACCGTAAACTGCGTTAGAGAGCTTAAAAAAAGCTCTACTTTGTGGAGACTCTTCCTTCCAGCCTCTCCTCACTTCCAGAGGGTTAGGAAGATTTTTGTGGAGCGGGGTGGGGAGTCCCCACCCTCAAAAACCACAAAATCCTCTCCATCTTCAAGGTTCCTTCAAAACCCCTTCATCAAAAATTGGGACAGCGCCCCTCCCCAAGCTTAGGGACTCTCACGACCTGAGAGCACTCTAAAAAGAAGGAGGGTGCCACCTTGGGGATTTTTGGCGGCTCCTCCAACGACGCCGGCTCAAGGAGGACGCCGCCAAGGGGCGCAAGACGCACAAAGAAGACTCAAGAGGAGGCCAAGGAAGACAAGAAGACAAGAAGACAAGAAGAAAAGTAGTCTTTTGTTCTAGACCTTGTACTTGCTTCTCTTCTTGCTCTTTGTCTTAGTTTTGTGAGCGGTACTCACACCTCTTGTTACTCCCTTGTATTTTGATTTTCTGTTTTCCTAGATCCTAGTTGCTACCAAGTGCCGTGAGTCACGGCCTAGGAGGACTAGTTTCGAAACCCACGACCTTGTGCCGACGTGGCAGCCTAGGAAAATAGAAATATAAATTGAAATTGCCTCACCGATCGTGAGAGCGTGACTTTAGGAGGTGATTCCTCCTTAAAGTAGTGGGGTGATCCTCACAACGGTCTTCACGTGCTAGTTGCACGAGCGACGAGATGGCAAGTGCCGGACCGTCTAGGACCAAAAAGCGCAAGGTGGTGACGGCCTCACCACGAACTCTTGGCGGACTCCAAGTTTTGGGAGCCGCCGCCGCGAGCACGGTTGCCAACCCAAAGGCAACCGTACCGCCAAGGGCAACCCTACCGCCGAAGGCAACCGACGCCAACCTCGGCGATACCGAGCAGCTTGATGAGCACGTCAACGCGCACGTGGGCGACCCCCACGCGACGGACGATGCCATGGAGGAGGATCTCCCGGGGGGATACCCCGACGAAGAGCACAATGTCAACGATGGCGAAGGCGACGAGGATCGCGACCATCGCCATCGTCGTGCGTCGAACTCGAGCCAATTGCTCGAGAAGGGCAAGACGCCCGCTGCATCGCCTGAAGCTGCCGACGGCAGTGAGACTACCAAGAGCAGCAAGGGCGTTGAAAGCAGCCACGTGGGAAGTTCCCGCGAGAACGAGCCGGACCACGTCGCCGCAAAGGCAATTCGCGATGACCGTCGTAGGCTCGCGGATTTTGCTGCCGAGGCCGCAGGCCGACTCAAGATCACCACCGGTGGTGGAAATACGGCACCACTCGGAGGAATGGGGGCGGACCCTCCTGCCTACGATGCGGCCGCAATGGGGCAAGGCAGCGCCCACTCGAGCGTCGTCGCCGACGACAGTCTCCTATGAAAGGTGGGACTCCTTAGAGGCGTGTACGCGAACCGTACCCTCTTGCAGTGGGTAAGGGTGCACGGACAACGTGAGGCCCTAGAAGCTATCGCCGATGCTCTGACGACATCAGAGCTCAAGTTCGCGTTCGCCAACCTACTGGCCCACGTTGGCCAAAGTATCACGGACCTTGACCGTGATCGCCAGCTGCAGCGCCTGGCCGCCCATGAGGCAAGCCGCCGATGCAACAACCTCGACAAGGCGTTGCAGAGCGTGACCCAGGTGCGGATGCAGCAGCAAGCGCAGCGTGGCAGCGACGACTTGCCTACCTCGACGACTTCAGGGTCGGTCATGAACAAGTCCTTCCTCCACAGTGTGGAGATCTTTCGGAAGGGCATGAAGTTGACCGACTGGCTGAACCGCATGGAGCACGTTCTACGTGTCCACAAGGCTCCTCTCAGCCAGTGGGGCGACCTTGCCACGACACGACTTGAAGACAAACTCTTCAAGTATGTGGTCAAGGAGTGGACTGCGCAGCAGCCGTACCTCGAGTGGCAGCCCATGCTGTGGGAGGCCTTCTGCACGATCATGCGCAAGAAGTGCACCCAACGTGAGGAGGCGCAGCGCGCCTTCCACAAGATCAAGGACTTCAGGCAAATGGGCAGCTCGCTTGAATCCTACTTGAGCGAGTTCACCGCACTCGTGGAGGAAGCCGAAAGCTTCACCGAGGGCGATGGCACTCAGACATTCAAGTACCCGGAGTGCATGCTTCTCGAGTACTTGCGTGATGGTCTCGCCAGCGAGAAGCTGAAGGACAAGACCACCACGACAGCCACTGGCCAAGCTTGGACAAGCTGGAGGGCGTTGCACGACTACATGAGCGAAGTGTATTCGGCGAACCCAAAGCACTACTCTGATGCATGGCCGAACGTGCGTGCACAACAAGGTCGCGACATGCGCGTGGACGCTGCAGGGGTTGGTGGGTCAGCTAGACAGTGAGGCGGGGCCAAGGGCAAGCAGCCTACAAATCCTCCAGCCAAGAAGGCTGGTGGACACAAGGGTCCCAACAACAAGCGCAGCCGCGAGAATGACGCGCTGCAGGCAGCGTGTGAGCGTCGCAACGCAGCCTTCCGCGAAGGGCTCTGCCACAACTGCATGCAGCCGGGCCACTTTAGGGCTCAGTGCCCTGAGGCTGCTGGTGGTGGTCAAGAGGCCGCGGCGCTAGCTGCAGCAGGAGCACCTCGTGGGGATGGTGCAGGAGGAGGCCGCGGAAAAGGCCGTGGACAGGGTCGCGGTCGCGGCAATGGGCCCGGCCGTGGTAACGGACAAGGTCGTGGGGCGGGTTTTCCCCACCCCTGAGTGACGTCAGTGGGGACCACTCAGGGGTAAAACTGGATCACGAGTGTGAGTTCATGTTTTCAGACGAGGATGTTAAACAATTTGAGTTTTTGACGAGTTCAAATTTCTCTGTTGTTTTCTCCCCTCTCATCGAACCTCATTCCGCACTTGCTGATCGACATTGCCCGCTAAATCTTGCATCACCAGACGAGATGCACGACCAAACTTGCTTAGTGGTGGCGACACCAACCACTGTGCAAGAGTTGTGTAAAACAATGATTGAAGCAAACGCCCTCAAAGCAATGGAGTTCAATCACATTTGCAGTACCTTTAGTCGACGATTTCGACCCAGTGAAATTTAAAGACTGGAAGGTGCTGGCCGAATTCACACGTGCCCACAAGATGTGGACTCGAGTGGGTGAATCATGGGAGTTGCGACGCCCGTCGTACAGATTCCGTGTTTATCACAAACTCGGNGATTCCGCTACAACCGGAGGCGACTCCTCTGTTTAGACCCATGCATCGCCTTAGTCCACCAGAAAGGCGAGAGGCCGAACGCCAAATCAAAGAGTACCTTGCAAAAGGATGGATCGAGCCAAGTAGCTCGCCGTACGGTGCGCCGATCCTTCTTGTGAACAAAAAGGATGGTGGTTTACGCATGTGCGTGGATTACCGGGCGTTGAACAAGCTGACAGTGAAAAATTGATCCCTCTTACCGCGAATTGAGGACCTTTTGACCAACTCCAAGGTGCAAAAGTATTTTTGTCCTTGGATTTGTCTCAAGGGTACCATCAACTCCGCATCACGGAAGATGATGTGCCCAAAACCGCGTTTCGAACGCACATGGGACACTATCAGTTCCGAGTGTTATGCTTCGGGCTTACAAATGCCCCAGCAACCTTCCAAGGAGAAATGAACCGAACGTTCACCAATCAACTCGGACAGTTTGTCTTGGTTTACCTTGATGACATCCTGGTTTTCTCCAAATCAATGGAAGAGCACATAGAACATTTGTGCAAAGTTCTCGTAATCCTTCAGGAACAGAAGTTCTATGCGAAAGTGAGCAAGTGCAAGTTTGCACAAGATGAGCTCGAATACCTTGGACATATCGTTGGCAAGGACGGCATCCGTGTCGACCCACGAAAGGTCCAAGCCGTTGTGGACTGGCCATGCCCCGACTATGTTGGGCAGATACGGTCTTTCCTCGGCCTTGCAAACTACTTTCGACGGTTTATGCAAGGGTATTCGACCCTGGTAGCACCGCTAACCAGGCTCACGCAAAAAGACGTGCGTTGAGAATGGACACCTGATTGCGAGAACGCATTCCTCAAAGTCAAAGAGCTTCTATCCACGGCGCCCGTCCTAGCCATTCCGGATCCATCGCAACCGTGGGAGGTTCGATGTGATGCGTCGGTAGTAGGACTCGGAGCCGTCCCCATGCAGAATGGTCACCCAGTTGCGTACGAGAGCCGCAAGCTCATCCCCATGGAAACGCGGTACACGACTGGGGATCATTAGCTCCTTGCGATAGTACACGCTTTCAAGATGTGGCGTGGCTACCTCGAGGGTGCTGAAGGGGGTGTGACGGTCGTGACTGACCATAATCCATTGGTGTTTTTCCAAACGCAACCAAACCTGTCAAGACGACAGGCGCGTTGGAGCGAATACCTGAGTCGATTCTCGTTCACATGGGAATATCGGCCAGGACGCATCAATGTGGCCGATCCACTAAGCCGACAGCCTGTGGAAATTAAAGCAACCACCGAGGTCAGTGGGTGTTTTATGGCCATTGCAACAGCAACCGTACAACCACCAGATCCCCCTGCACCTCTGCGGCAACCACCACGAGAGATTATCCATTACAACGGTTTTGTAAATTGGATCCAGATGGGATACTGTGTGGATTCTTGGTTTCAAGACTCTCAAAATCTGGACAAGTACGGCTTGGTGGAGGCCGCAGGAATCTTTTGGCACGGAGAACAAGTTGTTGTGCCAAACTTGGGAGACCTTCGAGCAAATGTTATCTCCCAGTTCCACGACCCGCCGGTCGCAGGTCACGTGGGACCCCGAAACACCGGACAGGCACTCTCGGACCACTATTGGTGGCCAGGGTGGAGTGTCGATGTCCGTAAGTATTGCATGACATGCGACCCATGTCTTTGGAATAAGGCTAGTAATAAGAAGCCTGTTGGACTTCTCCAGCAGCTTCCCATTCCTGGGACTCCATGGGAGTGCGTCAGCATGGACTTCATTACTGGTCTTCCGGACACGGCCCGTGGCCATGATGCAATACTAGTGGTTGTGGATCTTTTGACGAAGATGACACACTTCATTCCTACAACCACTGACGTGAACGTAGAGGAGACCGCTCGTCTCTTCTTTGAGGGTGTCGTAAAGTACCACGGCTTGCCGTTGCACATTATCTCCAATCGAGATCGAAAATTTGCTAGTAAGTTCTGGCAAAAGATGCACGAGTACTTCGGCAGTGAGTCGTAAATGTCGACAGCATTTCACCCTCAAACTGACGGACAAACGGAGCGCATGAATCGCACTCTAGAGCAGAAGCTCCACATGTACGTGGACCCTGCCATGCATGATTGGGACGAATTCCTAGCACCGGCAGAGTTTGTGGTGAACAACTCGGTGAACGAGTCCACACAGTTCACACCGTTCGTGTTGAACAGTGGTCGGCATCCAGTGGTACCCTCTTCATTGGTGAAGAGTGGGAGTACAGGAGGGCAGGTCCCTTCTGCTCAAGCCTTTGCCAAGTGCATCGACTCCTTGTTATCGGAGGCGAAGGGTCACCTTCAAGTAGCTCGGCAGCGACAAAAGGAATATGCCGACAAAGGTCGCCAAAAGGTGTCATTTGACATCGGTGACAAAGTGCTGCTCAGCACTAAAAACCTTCGGTTGAAGTCGCCAGGGGCAAGAAAACTTATACCGAAGTGGATTGGGTCGTTTCCCATTGTGGCACGCATTGGGCCAGTGGCATACCGATTGCTACTTCCGCCGAGTATGAAGATACATGACGTGTTTCATGTGAGCCCGTTGGCTCTGTACAAGGCAGAAGGAACCGTTCAGCCACTGCCAGTAATCCTGGCTGCCGACGGCCAATAGGAGGTGCTTCGCCTACTCCTGCACCGAGAGCGTACTCTTCGGTCGCGCGTTGTCAGGGAGTACCTCGTTCATTGGGCCGGTTGTGGACCTGAACATAATTCATGGGAGCCCGAATCTCGGTTGCCCACAGGGGTGGTCAACGAGTACTGGAGCGAGCTTGCCGCTCGCAGAGATCGATGCGTGGCAGGAGGTACCACCTGAACGCGGGAAAAGTGAACAACATTCCCACAGGGCAGCATTCATGGACAGCGACCATAGGAGGTTGGGGATACCCAACATGGTTGTCGCACGGATGCTCCAGCCTAAAGGGGGGAGGCCGCTAGCCGTGCTGACCTACAAGCAGCAGCTTAGGTCTAAGTACCATGCACGTGTTCATGTTTAGCTGGTGATTGAAATTATTAATTTTCTTTCACAATGTTGATGGCTCACTGACTGACAATCCTACTTGTTGTTCATGAACCGGGACGGTTCATAATAAGAGGGGAGGAATGTAGCGGGAGGGCCGGTTCGGCCCTCCCACCTCGCTGAAGCGAGGGTTGGTTGCGCACCACCCCTCGCGTCAGCGAGGGCTGGCCGGCGGCCAGCACTTCGCTGGCCGTCGGTCAGCTCGCTGCCGGCCGGCTGGACGGCCGGCGGCCGGCCAAGTGACCGGCTGGCCACCGACCGGCCAGCCACCGGCCGCCGATCGCGGCCTCAGCCCGATCGGCGGCTGAGAGGCCACGAGGGCCTCGAGGGCAAGGCCTTGTGGCCTCGTGCCCTCGCCCCCCCTCGCCCTCCTTGCAAACGAGCAAGAGAGGGCGAGGGATAGGGGGAGCGAGGGTGAGGTCAAAACAACTGGCGCGAAATTGCCAGCGTGCCTCACACGCGACGATTTTGTGCCAGAACGACAAAAACGTGAATCGAAGTTCGTTTACGACGAACTTCGACATAAAACGAACAAAATAACTCGTGCGAACACACGAGTTCGAGGTAAAACCCCCGGTTTGGGTCCCAAAACCAGGGGTTTGGTTAAAAACGGAAATGGGCCTCCGGAGACTCGAAATATTCGAGTCTCCCTGCTTTGGGTCGTTGATGACGATTGCCCCTCAGTCTTGTGAAGGGGGTAAACCCCTGACGCGGACTGAGAACGCCATTCTGCAAACTCTGACGACGACTTCAGAGCAGGAGCTGGAGACTCAGCCCGTTACACACCACAACAGCAGCAAGCCCACTAGTTTTGGCAGACTACCTCGCGCCAAGACAAAAGGAAAAAACTCTCAAAATCCTGCTACGTTGCCTTCAAGTTTGCAAAATAATTAAATTCTTCCCGTTGCCTTTTGTTAACATCTGCCCCTTTTGCCAACTCTTTCATGAGACAATCTGTCATGCCTTCCACCAATGCAAGCGGATCCAGAAAACAACACAAAAACTCATAACGAGTCTTCTTCATATCTGCACTAATCAATCACATTCTCCCTTCGTCTTCATGCTCTTGCATCCAAGATTTCACATCTGGAAAATCCTACAGGCTTCTTTCTTTACAGAACTATGGTCGTAAAGATGCAAAATCTCATTGGAGAACCACAAAAGCTTTTGTGATCTGACCGCTTTTCTCGTAAACAAGATCCTATGCTCCTTCGTACAACCCATGAACACTTACATGATTTCATTGCACAACAAACAACAAAGCAAGAAATTATGCATGTCTTTAGGTCACCTGACATCACAACCACCAATCTGTCACGTCGACCACAAACTCTCTCCACCACGTGCTATCATCCACAAAAATCTGAAATCAATCTGGTGCAACAATCCAAACACCTCGGGGGGCTGGGTATCTCAGGGAAGCGGTTAAAAACCGGTCCATGAACCTCCATTTCACATGGTTACGACCAGTGGAGACGATAACCTTAGTGGTGGATGTTTAGTGGGTGACCAACCTTTGCAAGGCCGGAAGCCCCACATAACCCTACAGGTTTTTACCTGGTGGGTACCTACGCTGGGATGACTTTAAGACATGTGGGGCGCAGCCTAGCTGTAAGCCCCCACTGTAATGGTGCCAGATAAAAGGGTGACCACCGCTAAGTCTCATCTACCACCACACACACAAAAAAAAAAAAACCACCACCAAACATTAAACGACCTGACACGATGTTTGCACGTGTCTGAGACCAGCTCGCATGGCAGCTCGTCAGAAGAGCTTTCAGACATGCTGTCAAGCGACCGAGTTTGCACGACAACTGTCGCGTCAAACTTCGTCGCTTGTGTGAGACGAACAGGAACTTGTGGTTTAACGCACGTCATTTTGCTCAAGCTCCACAGAAGTATCCAATGAAGTAGAGAGTAGTGAGCCCGGGGAAGTGCTTAGAGGAAACAACCTAGATCACACTATAAACTTGATGAAATGATTTCCAAATCATTGTTTTGGTCCTGCAAATTTGATGAACAAAATAATGTATCCTATCTTGATCACACTAGAAATATTTAAAAACGAAAGTGAAGATCAGGGGGTAGGTTTTTAGCTGGATTCCTCTCATAAACATGAATTTGTCACTCTCATACACACAACGATGCCAAAAAAACCTACCAACCTACTGCGATTCTATGGAGTTCTCACATTCGACTTTCAGCAGCGCGCTCTTACACAACTTTGCACACTCGGACTTGTCGACGATCGCTCCTTTGACACGTCAAAGCGTGCCGACATTCGTGTTGCGTCGATTAGACACAACCACACTCATAAACTTGAATTGTCGAATGCTCGGGTAGCGGATTTCTAAATGAATCTTCAGTGGTGAGGGACTGAACATGACCATGGGCAAAATAGAAATTCAGGTGGGAAATTAGGGATGTTGTCGGAGAATCAACACCTAAATCATGTGAGGCTCGTAATTGGGAAAATTCAACGATCTCATGAATAATATAGAAAGGGAAAGAATGTAAGGATCACTACGGTATCCTTCTAGTGTAGTAAAGCACATCCATGTTCGTTTCCTCTAACCATCTTATTCTCTCTGCTGATATCAATTACTTATCTATGTCCTACGTCTCTATCTCTACTCCTCTCTATGTCTCGTTCCCTCTCTCTCCTTCTCACGTTCCTTCTCCGCCCTCTCTCTCTCTCTCTCTCTCTCTCTCCCTCTCTCTCTCTCTCTCTCTCTCTCTCTCTCTATATATATATATCTCTTTCTATCTATCTCTCTCTCTCTCCATCTCTCCCTCCCTCATCTCTCTCTCTCTCTCTCTCTCTCTCTCTCTCCC
>SZWC01001366.1:73695-108391 GCA_023375785.1 Penium margaritaceum
TCTCTCTCCCTCTCTCTCTCTCTCTCTCTCTCTCTCTCTATATATATATATCTCTTTCTATCTATCTCTCTCTCTCTCCATCTCTCCCTCCCTCATCTCTCTCTCTCTCTCTCTCTCTCTCTCTCTCCCTCTCTCCCTCCTGCCCTCCCCCCCCCCTCTCTCTCCCCTAGCTCCTCAATCACTTAATGAAGGATTAAAACCTATTGTTTCAGTGAAAGAGAAGGAGATTGATGTTAATGTCTTGGATTGGCTTTTTCCGTAATGATTCTTCATGCAAACAATTTTTCCATTTTGACCTAGAAGACTACTCAATCATTCACTGTTCTATGCAATGAATTTACGCCTTGTTTGTGTATAGGTGACCCGTTGCCGTTCATTTAGGAAAATCTTGCTCCATGGAAGTCGTACTTCAGAGCGGTCGGATCAAAGGACTGTTGGTTGATTTCCTTGTTTCCATGGATGACGATGGACGAGTCTTTTCCCTGGGGCACATAAAAGCAAAACTGCTTCTGTATCTCGAACTCCATTGAGTTGTGTAACCAGGTCATTCCATCGCTAGGACCCGCCTAGTGTGCCGCGTAGTGCATACAAGTATGTGTGCTCGTTCACTGTGGATAAGCACACTTACGACACACCGAGTGTGTGATTCATTGCATCTGACATGCTTAAATGTTTGCTATCTACGTTTGCTTCTACAAGACAAGGTTTGTGTGGGTTGACGACTGATCTTGCTCTTGAGAAGTTTCTCTTGAGAATTATTGTTGCTGTTTATGGGCAGGCAACCTGTTGTACCAAGAGATTGACATGGTTAAGTTTTCAAAGTCCCTGTAGGAATCTCTTTCTTTGTCTCAACCATCTACTTTTCATATGAACGATACAAGTCATTATTACAGTGATGAAATTTGGATAAAGGCATGTTTGGATCATTTAAATTGTTCCTCTCGTTGCACTAGCCATATTTGAACTTTGAAATGTGAGTCTACTTGCTATAAACCTGCAAATTTGGGATTTTTCCTTGCAAAAAAACAATACGATAAGGTAAAGGTTAAAAATTGGTACGAGGATAAACAATTATTTGTCGTTTATAAACAAAATCATGTTATCATGTTAACTATTTCAACGGAACTCAGTTTCCATTTACATGTGTTTTGATATGATGTATTCGTTTGTGAACTCAATTGCTCCTTTGTCTTTGATCTGACCTGTTGGCTAAATGTGTCGGTACCATTGCTCCTTCATGTGAACCACCCCCTCCCAGCCAACGGCTAATGGATTTCCAGTTAAGGTTTACATACTCTGAACTCTTTTGGGTTGCAAATAAAACGTCTCGTATTTCCCTTATATACAATGAAGTGTTCGTTTGTTTGAGGGGACCGGTATCGTGCACTTGGTGTGCAATAAGTACACTTACCCATACAGAACAAGTACACTTACCACGTACACTATCCTCGTACATTGTGGAGCTCCATTAGAAACACATTGCGATGATTGCAAAGATACTGCGGGCGCTAGTGGACGGTCGTCAAATCTCAACAACACACCGACAAAGAAACATCAAGAGCTCCTCGGTTCACTTATACAACGGTTCTCCAAGAGATACGATGGTGGACTGTTGTTAGGAGATTCGAGATCTGAACTTCAAATGACTCAAAAGACGTACCAGGACAAAAAAAATGAGGAACAGACAATGCAAATGTGTGGTGTTGGGAAACATACCCAAAACAAACAAGCGTAAAAACTCACGTATGTTAGAAACATTTGCCAAAATCCTGAGAATTTTGATTTCACTAGATTTCCGTAGAACGACTGGCATAGCAACCCAAAGCTTGGAAATAAATCAGCTTCTTCTTTAATGTCTACCGCATGTATGGAATCACAAACGAATCTTACAACAATTTGGAAATGGAGGGCCCTGTCTTATTTTCGTAAGGACGGTAAGCGTACAAGCCATCTACAATAACCCGATGCAATTACCTCTCTTACAAAACACCCATGCACACCACATAAGATGATTGCGCACCAGATGAAATCACTAAAGATAACTGTGCTCAAGGAGTGCTTGGGCATGATTGACAAAATGTTGCACTGATTATGCTCTCAGTGTATCTTTGTACGGACCACGAGCGCACTTTCCATATGCACTAAACCAACACGCTGGACCCCCTCATACAAGGATCTTTGACTCATAAGACACTGACGCACTAAATGAAACACCAACAAAAGAGTGAACAAAAAAAGAATGTGTGTTCAGATGAGACAAAAAAACAAATTTAGTGTGCTTTTGGTGTATTCTTATGTGGTGACCCGGCACACTTGTCACATACACTAGCTCCACGCACTGAGGTCTTCCTAGGAATGGAAGTTTCTTACCACACAGGGCAAAACGAAACTCTTCCCATAAACTATGAGAGGTGTGTATGAGAGGTGGGGTTGGTGTGGTTCATTACCTTGGGAGGAAGGGCACTCAAGGGACACACTGGAAAACTAGTGTATAAAGTGGCCTTGATTGACCAGACCTCTCCGACATGCGATACACTGACCATAGATTCTTGAATGCGGCATAAGCGGACGATGATGTTTAAAGGTGTTGGAGATGGTCACGAAATGACCGTTTCCAAACGGTCCGCGTTGCGACCATGCTTTGCACCGACTGTGGAAGTTGATACACTCCCGCTTGTGGGTTTTTTGCTGATTGACAGGTTGAGGCATTTGGTGTCCGCTGACTTGTCACTAGGCTGTAAATTGCTGGTGGAGGGTCTAGGAGATAGGTACTTGCTGATGAAGACTGGATCTAAACGACGTGGATGCTTACGTGTTTGTAGCGTCAGCATGTCCGCATCGGAAGAAGGGGGGGTCAAGGGGCAGGAACCTTTTCCTTCTCTATAGCGGTGAACCACGGCATGTGAGGAGGAGAAGAAGCAACAGTAGTAACGCAAGAAGGCAAAGAAAAAAGTGGTGTCAATGACGGTGATGCAGACTTCACCCAAGAGGGCGAGGGAGGAACTGTCAAAGATGATGCAGCCATATCCATGGGGGAAGACGGTGAATTCATTGGAGGATTAGGAACCACGTGCATGAAAGCCACGCCATCATCAATGCAGTGTTGAAACACGTGCATGAAAAATGTCATTGCGCGCAGCACCGATGACAAGAGGGATGCCAACAGGGAGTGTCAGGGGCAGCGAAAATGCACCCATATTGATGTAGGTGGAGTTCTAGGCAGCAAGAGGTTGACATCTGGCCTACGTGTTTTCCGAAGTAAAATAGAGCGGCCTGCGAGGGTGACCCACAAGACGCTTCATGGGTAGAGGCTGAGGAGAAGGACTCTCCATTGTTACATGTGCACATTGCCATAGCCTCTCCTTTGAGGATAGCTTAGTGAGAAAGGAATCCATGGTCACGTTGTAGGATGGATTTTTCCAGTTGACACACATGCAAGTGAGACTGGATTGTCTAAACAAATTTGTAGTCGCACCATGGAGGCTTGATTTTCACCAGTGTTGCGTATGTTTGTTGCACAACGTCAAGATGTTACACAAATGCCGACTATTTTTTTGCGAGACCCGCTGTCGTGCAATGGCTCTGCCATTACTCATCAAATGAAAAATTGAGCTAGACGTGTCACCGGTGTTCAAATGTCACGGGGAGAGCAGAAATCAAAATCAAGGGTACATCACCACAACTTCAAAACCCAGTTTTCATAGTTGGAAAGGTTTTTCAGGAGAGCATTTGTCAAACATCAAGCACAGTAGTGTAGGCACTAAAAACATATGTAGGTGAAGTTTTTGTAACGTGGCAAGTGTCATGTAGACCATTCAAGGAGCCACATGGTCTGAGTTGGGTTAACTGGGACTGCATACAAGAAAGCAAGATGCTTGGGGATCAAGGCCTCAAGCACAATAGTTATGACCTAGTCAGTCAAGGGTTTCATCTGCTACACCACTACCATTACACCAACTATGGAGAAAAAGAGCTTGCTTCATGAACACAGAAGATGGGCATAACTATTTTACTCATTTTCGTACTCTCTTCAAACCTGGCCAATGACAATGTATGTCCCAAATGGCATCAACTATGCCAGTGGTACAAACTCATGCCGGGTTTTTGTGAGAGCAATACAAACACTGTCAAGCTTACTGAAGTTGTAAGCGCCTCGTCTTGGCAAGAGCCAAGGAGCCATGTGTTTGTTACAATATTTTGTACATGAATGTCCACGGACCACAATAACCATGTATGAGTGGTTCATCGTGCATGGAAATGATGTGTGATTCTTACACATTATAAGAATTCATAATATATTTCCTGTGCGTTAAGTCATTCATCCATGAGTTGCATGATGAAGTACATGGTGAGAAACTATAACTAATTGAGAACAAACCGGGATAACTTGAATCAGCGGACAATGAATGCAGCGTACAGACAACTTCTATGATTAGAAATTGTCTTTGAATGTTTACCGTGCAAGTAAACAACTCGAGGCTCAGGCTTTTAGGACTGAAGTTTGGAGACATAGAAACAAGCTCGGTTCTAGCTCAGATCTAGCTACAAAACATCTGTTAGACGGATGCAAGGCAGTAGGACTGTCGCACTAGGAAACCCATCACGTCATTCCTCCCCCCACTTGTACATTGAAAAGGATTTTTTTTGACACGTGGCCATGCCACATTAATTGTTAAGTTAGGATTCCATGTTCTTCATCGTGCCCTTTGACGACCTTGTCTATCTTTTGTGGTGTGTCAAAGCCAAAATGACCGAGGAAGCCACTCACTCAGCCTCGATGGACTACACAGGCTTACCTCTGTTTGAATAGCTAGATACAAAGATGCCTTATGCCGATAAAAATTGTTTTGTTCTACAATTTCTGGCCAGGTTGGACCACTTCCAAGAAGTACTAACAGAACTATCATGGAACGCATTAATATGTTGAATTTTTTTGTTGTCTTGTAAACAGGGTTAGAATTCCATGGATATGCATCTTGCCATTCTCAAGATCCCCTGACTTCTTGGCAGAGTTAATCCAAGCAAATTCTGACGGCATAACGACGCACGCGTTGCTCAACTCGAGCGCCAAAGACCCAGACATGCCTCATCATTGTTTTTGCTATTCTATACATGTGCTCAGTAGTTTCAACACTTTCTATAATAGTACCCTTAACAATCAATCCAGTTATCCTGTTGTCCATAGTCTTCAAACCAAGTTCTTCTTTGCAACTTCCACTTGAAAAACTACCTACGCTCCGCTATGCACAACGATTAGGATACAAAGTATGAGATCCAAGTCATCCTTGGACACCTACAACAAGGCAAGGTAACTGAGTATTCACAGAGTGGCTGGGTAACGATTTAATGGAAAACATGTGGGAACCTCGCGTAACCATTACGGGTTCCAATCATTTACCTAGCTGCTATTTGGCCTAGTATGTTAGAAATGCCACGTCAAACGTAAGGAAGATGGTTCACAAGTAGAAAGGTGTGGGTGAGACGATGACTAGAGAGAGTGGGATGGTTGGATAGGTTGCAATTAGCATTGGGTGCATTTTATCATTACTTTTTTGATATGTGAAGCACATACATGAATAGAGGAAACAACAATGGCACATGATCAGGATCTTGGGTGCTCACATTAAGCAATGCATGTGACACCACATTGTAAGTGGCTACTTCAAGAAACTCCTTTGAGAAGCCTTGGAGCTTCAAGAACATCGAGGTGCATATCCATAATAATCCAGCATCATTATAAGTCAAAAACAGTATCCAAACATTGATTTAATTTCTCGTAGCTCTGTTGACACTTCTAGAAAGTGGTTGAACGTGTCAGGTCCTTGTGGAACAAAATACCAACGGTCAGGTCAAGGAGAAGATAGCTGAACATTCACGTGTGGTGGGCCATTCGTGTAAGGATAGAAATGATCAAATAGGGGTCAACAACCTATGTACGTCAAGAGAGCAATACTTCTTCCATTTAGCCATGACATTGTAATGCATTGCAGGACACGGGTCAATGCAGGCTATAGTAGATTCCAATCACATGGTCAATGTCCCATAGGTTTTTTTAGGGCGTAGTGGTCCTATCAGTTGTCTAGGTACTCCATGGAATTTCCATAGTAGCAGTGATTCAAACATCTCTGAAGATGTGCTATATGGCCTCGTATGCTTTGGTAGGAGGTGGAGGAGGCACATCTCAGCCAGGGAAGTTATTTCAAGGGTCTCGGTACGGTCTGAGTCTCCTGATGTGGAGCACAATATGGGGAAAAATGCCATCCAATAGTCTTTGATTTGCAAGGACAGGCATCAACATCTCTTGGATCGCATGTGGCCCAAAAAGCTTAAGTTTGAGCTTTGCACACTCCGGTCCTTGAAAGCGGGTATTTTCTTAGCTGACTAGGACATGGTCACATATGTGAAATATGGATTCCATCCGGTACTTGTAGGCTACTCGTTTCATTGATTATAATGTCCTTGTAAGTGTCTACCAAGTCTCATTCAAAACGTTCTTTAAGTCTTGCTGTTGTATGAAGACTAGTTATATACTGCTTGAACTCTGTAAACCTACCAGAGTTGGGTGGATCTTTCCACAAGTCACCTTGGAGGGAGCCTTTCAAGTTGCGACAGAGGTTAAGGAGTTGTATGCGAGTTTGACAATTGGTAGCCTGACCCTCCACACAATTCCATGTGGCTCGCACGTAGTTATGAGTAGTTTTTTGAGCTTGTAGTTGGTGTACTCAATGAGCACATCCGTCTTGAAATGGAAGGCCATCGCTGGTTGTATTAGACTTTCCAAGGGAGTCATCTACTCTCCTTAAACTGAGTTGGTGAACATCTCGTTGCTGCCATTAGTTATGGAGGATGGACCATCGTGACGTTGCATTATAATTCTACCGGTCAACCACCATGAGTAACGCATCAAACCCTCCCGGTTTGACATAAAAAACCCGTCACAGAGTCCACGGAGATGGCCGAACATGGTTCTTTGGGTACCTGCAATGCTTGAAGCAAGCCTGTGAATTTAATCCTTCTCATCTTATGGTATTGGTTTGCGTAACATGGCTTGGAGCAGTACACTGGTTTGTACTTATTCCCAGCAATAATACTTTGTAAGTTTCTTGAGCATCCTGTCCTTGACAAAGTGTCCACATGGACCGATGTGGTTAACGACTTGGAGAGTGCATTGCTGTCGTTGTTCGTGGGTTGGAGAACAAGGATCTGGTTTGTTGGAACCGCCGATCTCCTTTAATTTGTTTGCAATAAGTGTTGTAAGGTACAAACATTGTTCAATGAGCAACTTAGTGACCCCAACCGTCGGATTCAGTCACTGGTTTACACCATCTGGTGCATTTTATTCTCTAGGCGTACACTTGACATTGAACTCAAAGTTGGGCTCGAGGAACTCTACTATTGAGTTTGTCGAAGGCTCCAATTTGGTGGAGTCTTCAGATGTTTTGGTTTATGGTGGTCAATGCGTAGGACACATACTTGGTATTCCAAGTAGCACCTCCAAAGATTGAAGGCCTAAATGATCACAGATATCTGATTTCTGCGTGGTTCAGCTCTAGCCAATGAAGTATTCTCAACATACTTGCAACCGGTTGTTCTCCACCGTTGTTGTATGAAAGGAGAAAGCTCCTATTTCTCAACCGGATGTGTCAGTGCTCATAGTATGGTCCATCCTTGGATTTGCACATTGTAAAGCAACACCATGGCGAAAGCGTTTCAGGCGTAGTTAAACTGTTTACGCATTAAATGCTTCTTGTTTGTTATCTCCAACACACCGCTTGGTGGTTTTATGGGTGAGACCATAAAGGGGATTCGACACCCAATTGTAGTCCTTTAAGCATCAACAGTAGTAGTTACAGATGCCCAAAAATGGACTTGTTGAGCATTCATGTGTATCAGCCAATTAGTGACCGCATCCACTTTCTTCAAGTCCATTGTGACATATCCGTCACCAATGATGGAACCTGCTACCTTGATGATAAACAACCAAATTCACACTTTGAGAGTTTCATTACTGTTTTCTGTTTGTAAAATCCAAAGGATTTATTGGACGTGTTTCCTCTACTACTCCGGCATGTACCGTAGTGATCTTGATTTTCGTTTTTTTCAAAAAAGGAATTCATGTGTTCCATATTTTCGTTGACGGAAATGACCAAAGTAATTATTTGGGTGGCACCTTAGAATTCGTCCAACGAAAATACGTGTGCCTGATTTTCGACGACGAACCGGTACATCTCACTCCGACGGGGACAAATCCCACGACGGACATGCGTCGTTCGTTCCCCTCGTTTACGGAGGAACCCCACCTCACACGTACGCGAGTCGACACGTGGGAACAGGCTTGCGTCCTCCGTTAGGTTTTGTGCCAGGTACGTTGCGCGAATCGAAACCTGCTTGTGGCCGACGTTTGAAATGTCAAAACTCCAACACTTGTCATGCGCTCGGTGATGCGCCATCAGACGTGATCAGTTGTTGATCCAGTGCGTTGAAAAGCACTGCTACCGAATCTGTTGCTCATCAGTGAGACTGCCATTTGTCGCACCGAATCAAGTCCTTTCTCGTCAGCCACCCACATGGAGCGCTTTTTGCAGAAGGTGTCCCCGGAGGAGCGCTCTCGCCGTATCAGCGCGGCTGTCCGCCAAGGCCCACCCGCACGTCCGCCTCCTCCCAGGAGGCCTGTGGGGAGACCTCGTAAGGTCAGAGTCCTCGCTACCGATGCCAGTCAATCACCCGCAGCGGCATGCAACACGTCATACACATCAGTGTATGACGAGGAGGCCCGGTCGGTGAAGTCACCACTATCCATTCCGACCACCGTACCACTTGTTTTGTGCGCGCCGCCCGATTCTTCAAGTCAACATCGCATTGATGGCGTCGGATGCTCGAAGGACCACGAAGCGGAGGGCATTCGCATGCAGCAAGAGGAGCTGCAGCGCAAGAAACAGCAGCAGCAGGAGCACAAGCCTAGTGCCCCGACCCCTCGTCGTCCACCAACGTACGAGGAGAAAGGCAAGGCCAAGGTCTCCGACGACAGCCCAACACCATGCAAAGACACTACGCATGCGCGTGGCGCACCAGTGACTCGGATGCGATGTGGAGCACTCCGCATCAACGCCACACCAGCTGCTGCATGCAACAACGACAGTAAAGACTCAACCGTCAACGTTTCGAGCGATGACGACAGCAGCGCCACTGCGGACAGCAGCATCGACGACAGATGCAGCGGCAGCGACGGTGACAGCTCCACGTCAGAGCAGCACAACGATGACAGCACGGACACGGAGGTCCTTGCCCTCCAGGTGTCCTATGCAACGACATCATCCGACAGTGGCAGCGGAGCGTCCTCATCCAAGAGGGGCCCGTACTGCGACTGGTTTGGTAGTGGTCATTTCCGGACCATCTACCAAGCCATGCAGCAGCACAAAACGGCTTACAGTGCCGTGAAGCATCTCCGCCAAACATTTCGTACCCCCGACGGACATTGTGTCTACGATCGTCTGTCGCCATCGACGGTCGCCGGGTGGTTCGAGGCAGGGACCCTCGTCCTCAAGCCGCAGTACAAGGACACGGTTCTTGCTTCCTTGAAATAAACGGTCAGCACCCCCATCTCCAAGAACCGCAAGCGCAAACAGGGGTACCCGGGGAAGCAGGCATGGCTTGCATCGAGGCCCGACATCGTCAAAGAAATCAAGACCGTCCTTACAGATGCACGTGCGGCTGGGAACGCTTTAAACAGCAAGACCATACGAAAGGAGATTCGCGGGGTCATCGCCTGTCACGTGCCTGACGAACTCCAGGAGCTTGGCGCGCGAGCTTTCGGTCGGCCATGGGTGAGGAAGTTCGTGAAAAAAGTTTTGGGACGGTCGTGGCGTTGTGGCACTACAGCGGCGCAGAAACTGCCCGCGGATTGGGAGCAGCGCGTCCTCAAATTTCATCAACGTACAGCACTCATGGTCAACCTCTACAACATCAAACCTTTCTTTGTTGTGAACGGTGACCACACTGGGATCCAGCTCATGCCGAGCGCTGACCACACGTACGCGCCCCAAGGTTCCAAGGACGTGGGGATCCTCGGGCTGGACGACAAGCGCCAGATCATGGCGCTAATCTCCTGCAGCATGACAGGGGAAATGCTCCCCATGCAGCTCATTTTCGGAGGGCGGAGCAAGCGGTCACTCCCACATGGGCCCAACGCTTGTTGTTTGACCGACGCTGGTCACCTGCTTACCTTCACGCCCAACCATTGGGCAAATGGCGACACGACGAGGGAGTGGATCGGGGGGGTGGTCCAGCCGTACTACAGCCGCATGTGTGCCAAGCTGCGACTCACCGAGGGACAGGCGGACATGCTGCTTGTGTTGGACGCATGGCATCCGCATGCATGCGCCTCGTTCCAGCAGTGGCTCATGCATAACTATCCGCACATGCGCACCTGCTACGTTCCTCCTGGGTGCACATCCAAGGCGCAGCCGTGCGATTTTGGCCTCATGCGCCCACTGAAGAACAAGATTGAGGAGCTGTATGCGACTTGGGGCACAGACCGCACTCGCACTGGACTAGCCACTACCATAGGCATGTCGATGTTGAAAGAGGAGGCGTGCGGGTGGTTTTCTGATGCATGGCAGTTCATAAAAAATGAGGACATGGTCAAGGCTGCATGGTCGAAGACAGGGTTCCCTCGCGTGTTCACCGAGGGCTTCCAGCGCGATGCCGCGCCATTCATTGGGGAGCTCCTCTTTGAAGAGGACCCGGTGGAAGAGGAGGATGTTGTAGTGTAAAAGCTTTATGGTGGACCATGGATGTCTCCAACGTAGCTTCGTATCCTTGCTGACATCACGTAACTGTCGTTCTTCGGTTGTTTCCATTGTAACTTCGTGCACGTTGTCCGAGCTGCGTGCAATGCGAACGTTTCCCACTTTGTCGAAATTCGTCGAAATGTTTTCTTTGACATGTGCCCACTTGTTCACACTAATCCCGGTGACAGAATGATATAGTACAACGAACCCAGGTCTTCACATAAGAATTTGTATTTTGGTCAAAAAAAGAATTAATTACGTGGTACCTAAGAAATTCGATGAAAAACAAATTCGTTGAAGCCAAGGCACCCAAAAATTAATTTTAATCGAATATCAAGATCAGTAGGGTAGTTGTACACCATGATATCATTAAGGCACATGGAAACAAAGGTTTCGGGGGATGTCAACAAATGTTACACGTGGTCACCATAAACAATGCTTGTTTGTTTGTGGCTTTTAATACCATGTCCATGAAATTTAAGCGCATGTCTTGGGCCCATAATATGTTATTATTGACATCCTTATCGGATACATATGTCTATGATTTTTTCTTTGTACGTCGACATTGTTGAGACCTCTTTCTCCTCCGAGTTGGCCAAAGAATATCATTTGCCACCGTAATGGGATAGAGATCCTTCATGGTAACATCCTTTCACACCCTGTACTCTACATGAATCCACGTCTTAGTTGCTTTAGTTTCTATGGAAGCAGAGTTGCAGAAAATGGTGATATGGATGGCCTGACGAACTCCTGGTCGGGCATCTTGTCCATTTGCTTCTATAGCTTGGTCAACTTATTGTCTCTTGTCTGATATGTCTGCTTCACCGTGGGCCTCCCATCTGGCCTTAGGTCTGTTTGATGGTCAATGATATATTATTGAGGAAGTTATCGAGGTATTATGTTGATGAAAACGTATCCAAATTTCTTTATTATTTATTGTAAACCCCTTGAGTGTTGTTGACGCTTAAACTAGTGCAATCTCCTCTGCTTCATCTTGGTTCCATGTCAAATGGCAAAGCTTGGGCCTTGCGTTAAAGGTAAAACTTAGCCATTTCCAAAGATTTGGCTGCGTACTTTGGCTTGCGGATTTTACAACCCCCCCTGCTTCTTACCCCCCCCCCCCTATTAGCACAGTACACTTGTGTCATAGGTCACTAGACCAGAGGTAGCTATGGCCTTTTTCCACTCATGTTGATTTCAACTGCATGCTTGTCTATTCCACTTGCTGGATGTGCCGTTGTATGAAGTATCATTAGAGAATGTGTTGTTGGTGGCTAATTGGATTGGTTCTCAATGTCTCACGTGACTTCTCTTACGTTATTAACCATAGGCGTCCTGTATCCCTTTCAGAAAAGTCCGATGTGGCAAGATTCATTGACTCCACCAGAGAATGGGATCAACTTTGCAGGCACCATCATCACACTTTGAGGAGCTGAATTAAAAGTCGGGCGCAGCAAGTCATCACCAGTAGTGACATTTTCCTGAAAAGGTCAATGACATCAAACATGACATGAAGTGAGTAATAAAAACCTTTGCATCAGGTGGATCACCCAAAAATGATTGTAGTAGCTGATTGCATCAATCCATTGCCGACTACAATGTTCGGATGTAGAACCCCATGTCTGGTGACACTGTAGCCACAATCCATGCCGTGGTGGCGGATGGTCATTGTTGGCGGTGACATTGTCTATTTCGAAAACCGGCACCATTGGTCAATGCCACCAACTATCGTGATGGACCTGCAGGGATCCGGGTTACATTTTGTGCAAATATCAGATGAGTCAATAACAAGCCAATGAGGGGGGGGGGGGGTGTAGAGATAAAGTGACATGTCGCGAAATGATGACAGGCATGAGTAGAAAGCAAACCTCCTATCCATTGTGAAGAGTGTGCGTGGACCGACCACCCATTTGAACGGCTCCCAATACTAGAGTAGGAGGTTTCTTATTTCAAAACAATTGACGAGGGATACAAGGTTGATCGACCAACAAGACATCTATGGGTGCAACCAAATAGTTGGAAATTTTGCATAGCGGTACAATGACTACTCAATGGAAGAACTTCTCCATGTTTTGCAAGTAACAAGATGGTGTTGAGTGTGCATGAACAGGTCAAACCATGAATGTTTGAATGGCAGTCCAAAAATCGACAATTGTATATTCGTCAAAATCCCGGGCCACCATGACTGCACACAAAGCCTCCTGTTGCCGTTGAAAATTGTTTCAACAAGACCACTGAATGAATTCTGTACCACAAAAGATTGAGGTCAGAAGTTCAATCTTCTTTCAGTCATTCCTGAATCCAAAGCTAGTGTATTACACGTCCAAACTCGTCAGCCACTCACAAAAGGACGGTCCCCTTGATTTTGCATGGTCAAGCAGATGTACCGTACTGAGAGGCATATTCCCTCAAAACAACTGTTTTTTTTTTCGCCCATGCGTTCAATAATTAACTCACCCCTGTTTGAGCGTATCACATGTGAAATTTCTTCAAGACTCGTGCTATTTCGCTCATGTTACTCCTTTATTTTGACCTTTTACCCCGGGTTGAGTTATTAAACAGTTGCGGCATGGTCACGAGAGGGCAGCTCTGTGATTAAGAAGCGGAGGCTTGCCTCGACGCGATCCTACGTGAGGAGTTGGAGCCATACGCCGGCGGGCAGGGGGGGGGCTCCGACACCTCATGCCGAGTCGGGTTGACTCATGCTCGACGCGAGAGATCTGAAGGCTCTCCACAGCTGACAACTTTGACGTCATCAACCGCGCGCTCGCAGTTCGAAGTTCGAAGTTCGAAGTGATGGGTCGCGACTCGCGACCCATCTCGCGACTCGTGAGAATGCGCACACCCGGACATGAACAATGGACGAGTATGGGTTTTCCCATTTATTCCTCAAAGGGTTTTGGACGAGCACCTACAAAATTCCACGACGCATGAATATGGGAGAATGTAACGAGCACCTAAATTCAAAGTAAAAAGGTGAGGGAATATGCCTCTTAGTACGGTAGGAGTGGCTGGCAGATTTTACTTTCACTTGAGAGTGGGTTGTCCCTCTCGGCAAGTACTACTTCCAGCGCACATGCATTTCAAAGTCCTCCATAGTAGTTAGAGTTAATCACATGACTTTCATACACAAGAGGTAATGTGTACATCGGATGTGGTAAGGTGTTTAGAAGAATCTAGGATGTAGGACCAAAACACATGTATCAGGAATGAGCAAGAGGGAGAGGAATTTCCATGCGGTATATGAGGGGGCAAGAGGGGGGGGACAAGGGAGAGGATAAGGGAAGTGTATGAGGGAATTGTTTGAGAGAGTGCTCATCTACATAGTAGTGGAGCCACCCATGATGTACGCTAGTGTTTAGTCAAATGTTTGGTTTAATGGAGAGCTTGGATAGATTGGGTAGAAGGGATTGAGAGGTGGGAGAGGAGGGGCTATGAACTATAGAAACCGTATGAGGAGATTGTATGAAACAGTGTACACTCAGATGATGCTAGTGTATGGTACATTGCTCGTCATTATACGTGGTTTTGGTCTACACAGTGGGAGGGGGTGGGTGCATCGAGGGAGGTGGGATCAAGGGAACTGCATGAGGCAAGTGTGTGAAGAATTTCATATCTTGGAAGCAGAGAATCCTTTCCTATTGTACATTAGTGTGCATTCAAATGATTTTTTTTGCATTCAAATTTCAGGAAATATGGGATCGATTTGATAGAAGAGAGTGAGAGATAGGGGGGGCAGTTATGAAACATGGAAGTGAAAAGCGGAGAATGCACAATACGATCAACATCAGAATGATACTAGTGCATAGCTTGGTTTTCTACAATGGGAGAGGGCCGGTTGATTGAGAAGGGGGGGGGGGGTGTATGAAAGGGTTGTATGGGGTAGTGCACATTCTGCTGGAAAAAGAGCAAATCTTGTTGTACATTAGCATATGGTCAAATGTTTGCTTTTGTAGAGGTCATGCGTGGATTGGGTAGAGGGGGATGAGAGGTTCAATTGGGGGAGTATGGATCACGGAAACTGTATGAGGAGAATGTACGAGACATAGTACATCTGGACAACACCAGTGTGTGCTACACTGTTCAATGTTGTACGTATTGCTTGTCTACATGGTGGGAGGGAGTTGGCAGGCTGAGGAAGGGGTGAGAGAGAAGGAAACTGTATGAGGGGATTGAATGAAGAAGTGTAAATCTCAATGGCAGTGGAGCCACCATTGAAATGCACTAGCGTATGGGAAAAAATGTGATTTTATGTAGATGCTGGGTAGAATGCATAGAAGGGAGTGAGTTGTGGGGAAGAGGTGGGGGAGAGAACATGAAATTATTACAAGGAACATGACCTGTCAAGTGGTACAATACTTCATACACATGCCTTATACACTTTTCCATTTCTTTCCTCCTCCCTCACCCCCTCCACCCCCGGTCAAGTGGAAAGTGTTGGAGAGGAGTGCATGAGAAATTGAACAATTTTTATTAAGAAGAATACATGCATGAATACACTTGTGTACAGAGGGAAAATTTGGCGTAGAGTTGTTGGAGGAGGGTCTATGAAAGATTGTGCGATAAAGTACATGAATGTTTCATAAGATAATACACGGGTTCACGCAAAGAATGTATTCATTGAAAAAGGCAAGTTATCAAATTCACAATTAGATCACTTCCAATTGATGTAACTTTATGAATGGTATAGCTCTTTATACACATTATTCAATACGTTTTTGTCTTATGGGAATCCTCCTCTTCCACCCCCCTCCCTTCCAGTGGAAAATATATGAGAGGAGTGCAAAATAGAGTGAACACAAATCATTATGAAAACTAAATGCAATAATACACTTGTGTATTGAGAGGGGAGAAATTGCGTAGAGGTGGTACAAACAATTTTATGAAAGTTTCATGGGAGAAATGAGTAGTGTATATTGAGAAGAAATCTCGTGAAAATATTGGTTTCTCACATCCACAAGTGTACTGTTTAAAAAAAACATCACTTTTCTCATGGTAAACATCGTACAAATGCCTCATACACTTGTGTCTGTTGGAACCCTTAGATCCCCCCCCCCCTCCCGGAGTTGAAAGTGTATGTGGGGAGTGTATGAGAAAGTGAACAATTGTTTACATGAAAAATAAATGAATAAATTCACTTGTGCACACGGGAGAGAAAGGTTATAGAAGCATATGAGGAGGGTGTATGAGAGGATACAAAGTGAAATGTATGGATATCTCATGCAACGGTACATTTTTTTATTACCAATAACACATCTATTCAGGGTAATATCTCAACGTATCTTCAATTGTTGAGTGGTAGGGTTCATCTTACGTATTCCTTGTACATATTTTTCTTTTTCAACCACCCCTCTCCCCAACCTCCTTCACTTGTAAAGTGGAAATTGTATGAAGGGAGTGTATGATAGAGTGAAAAAAAAAAAAGAGAACTAGTATGAAGAATTCATGCAAAAATACACTTGTGTAGAGAGAGGAGAATTTCTGTAATAGTATTACAAAGAAATTGATGGCAGATTTATGTGGCAAAACTGTAGTGTACATTGAGAATGTTTTTCATGGAAATGCTGGTTTCTCACATACACTAGTGTACTGATTCAACAAAACATCACTTGTACGCGATCCACCCCTTTAGACACGTACCTTATACACTTACGTCTTCTGGACCCCCCCCCCCCCTCGAGTGGAGAGTGTACAAGAAGAGTGTATGATAAAGTAAACAAACATTAAAACAAGAAATACGTGCACATGCACACTTCTGTACAAAGAAGAGAAATATAATCCACATGGTATCACATCAAGTACACAAATGTTTACTTCATGTATGCAGCAATTGTTGTATGATACACTCACCCGTACACTAACCTGCTGCACTTTATTTACTTGGAATATCCTCTACATTCTCCTCTCTATCTCATACATCTTATATAACAGTACAAGCACGAAGAAGCTTCCATGCTAGACACAACTTCAAACTGTAGCTTAACAATGTGAACACATGTGGTTTCAATGGAGGTTCGTAGGAATCTCTTCATGCATACATATGGCCCTATTACATTATGTAGAAGCTTCCACAAAGGATGACATGCTCCATAGAGAAGTGGACAGAAGCTTCACCAATACTTCAAACATATGATGTTGGGTGATGTACACTGTTCTGATCGTGTATACATTTGGAGTGATTGGGTCGAAACGCTCCATGGTTGCGATTAGGTACTGGAGGATGTTAGTGTTTGAACTCTTTAGTCCTAAAAAATTTGGCACATGTCTTTATTGATACAAGCCCTTCAGCTGGTTCCTCCTCCCACTTCGCAAGACGGTGCTCTGACACGCAATTGCGGAGGCAAACGAGTTGCCAGATCCAAGGATTTTGACACCAGACTGGCCATCTGAGGCGTTAGATTTGCAACAGTTTTTGCAAAACTTGTTGTTGTTGCTTGGTTCACCTGGAGAGCGTCATGGTACTACTCACCATCCATTCACTGCTGTCGTCATCTTTGCCGGTGATTACTGCTTATCGCCGGTTACGCTCGCTCAATTCACCATTTTTTTTGTGATACCTGCAATCTTTTGATGGCAGAATCTATTCACATACTTGTGCAAGGATTTTGTCTTGGGTAAATTCGTTGACTATCCCTCGATGCCATTGTGCTCTTGCACCAAGTGTTACGCCGAGCCGAACGTGGATGGCCCACAAGTAGAAGGTGCAAAGCAAAGGATGACTTGGGAGTATTTATGCTAACTGATTGTCCAACTGATCGGTTCACATCACCACACACAAAGGCTTTTGATATCACAAAGTTCAAGGAGGTGTACAAGGATGACCAACCGGTGATACTGTTATGAGTACAATAGAGGGCTTATGAACGTCATAAAATGGCACCAACACTAGTGGCTAGAGGGGCTTCTCACACCTTTTCAAGAACCGACATAGTTTGGAAGAAATTTTTGCACACCAAAGCATGGATTGTTTCAGGAAAACTGAAACATGACGACTGAAGATCGGTAGACTTTGCAACCCTCTTCGGTTGTGATTTAGAGGTTAGCACGACGGATCAGTCTGGAGAACTTGCCCAGGAAGCAACCACAAAATCATCCTCGGACGAGATTTCTTAAACTGAAGCAATATGCAGGCAAACAAGAGTAGTAGAGCAGTCTATGTCAGCATTAATGGCAAAACAAGACACCTGCTTCTTATCGAGTGATCCACGATGCAACGGTTGTTACAGGAAGCAGTAGAGGTGGAAGCAGCAACAGAAACCAGACCCATTACAGGAGAAGCCTTTTTTCAAAAAGGAAAGATGGTGAGATGAAGTCGAGTGAGGAATACTGAGCACTAGAAGACATCACTGTCAACAACCACTATCCTCTCCCGCAAGCAGACGACCATTTTGATTCTCTCCGTGGGACAAGAAAATTTACCAATATGGACCCATGCAGAGGCCGTCATCAGAACTACATGTCTGATTAGGATATTAATGAGACATAATTTTGCACCAAACATGGGCAGTTTGAGTTCACGGTTATGCCATTTGGACTGAAAAAATCCCCATAATGCATATGTTGGCAATGAACTATGTTTTTAAACGTATCCCAATGAAATCATCGCTGTGTATCTTGATGAAACTATTGTGTACAGGCACACTCCAAATGAGCATAATGGACGTATCTGATAAGTTATTGACCTTTCACAAAGAGAGAAATTACATGTAAAACTCTTGAAATGCAACTTGGTCTCCATCCGATCCAGCCTTTGGACCACATCATGGGCAGATGACGGATCACCATGGACCCAAAGAAGGTGTTGGCCGTCGCTTGTTGGTCAATGTCTACCAAAGTTTGTGACCTATGGGTGCTTTTATAACTAAGCAACTACTAATGTCAATCTGCAAGGGACTACGACTTTGTATCTGCGCTCCGCCTCACAGAACCACCGAGTCGATTTGGAGAGTCAACAAACAAGAAGCGTTCAGCTTCCCGAAAAAAATCTTTGACCTTAGTGCCAACCCTATAGTTGATCCATCCAATGGTGGACTATGTCGTGGACACCAATTCATCCAATCGACCAATTGGATTCGTTCTCCTCCAGAACAATGGCGGTGGAGACAAACCAGTCCCCTGCATGTCCACAAAGCACCACAGACCGGAACCCCAATATGCGACGAAAACAAAATAAATCATAGTAGTTGTGCATGCCTTCTAGACATGGCAAGACTACTTGGAATACCAATGATGCACTGCCTGCACCAACCACCACGCACTTAAAAATGTCAAGACTCGGTGAAATGTGAACAGCTGAAAAACTCAATGGATGAAGTTCATCGAGTCCAAATATGACATAAAGTATCAACCTTGTGAAAAACATATCCAACAAATGCCTTGAGTCTGTGACCAGACTTGATGGCTGAGATTGATAGGTACTCGTCAAATGAGACCCGTACCTTGTGAGGCTGTTCGCAAAAGGCTACAAGGGGTTTGGTGGGTTTGACAACCCCTTTCAGCAACGAAAACTCAATTGCCAGCTCTTTGTACAACCAAATGTGGAATTCAACAGATGCTAATGAAGAAATTCCGTGTTGCAGATCCAGGTGGACACTTCAGCAATGATAATACGCACGATAAGCTGGAGAATGTTTGCAAATTGTGTGACACCTATCAGTGGCAAACAACTCATTGTACGAAGTCACTATGACTACTCCAACGTCTCCCTGTTTTGACGGAGACATGGGTCAGCATCAAAATGGACTCGAAGACATGGTTTCCTGTCACTTTATAGGGCTATGAAGCCATCCTTGTGGTGGTGGGTTGATTTTCCAAAATGCTGCACTTCATCCCAACGACAACCACCGTCACCACAACACATCTTCACGTTGTGTCATGTACCATCATCAGCAATAGAGACACAGGCTTCACTAGTTGTGTCTAGTACAAACTGATGACACATTGTGCCAGTCGGATCCAGCTATCTACAACATTCCATCCTTAAACCGACAAACAAACAGAGCGATCCAATTAGATGCTTGAACAAATCATCTGCACTTTATGCAAGCCGCACAGCAACAATTGAGCAGCAAAAATGCCAACTGCCAAACTCGCATACAACTTCACAACATCCACCGTAATGTGTAAATGTATGTTTGAGATTATTTATGGAAACCTTTGTACCACACCGGCAAGACTAAAGAGCAAAATCCACCAACGAGACTTCTTCAGCTACCGAGAGGAAACACTCCAGACCCTTGCAAAGACGTGACCAGCTATGAAACAAGCAGTGAAGCGACATTGTAGTGATAATGTGTTCAACGCAAGGTGATGAGAATGACGTGATCGCGTCCTACTCAACTCAGTGACGATCAAACTCAGTAGAAAATGGTTTTTAAAGCTAAGAAATGTATGATCGGGCCCATTTAATGTTGAACAAAAGCAATCTCCAATCATCACTTGACTTAGCCTTCTTGAGAGCATTGCCATCCACCAAATCTTCCACGTTAGGCAATCCAAGCACTAACGAGACCCGAACAAGGACTTCTTTGACCGAGACACTATACCCCTGCATCATATCCAAGTGGACGGGGATACAAAGTACATGATTAAATACATCCTTGGACATAGACGTTGTAGAAAACTGACCAAGTATGTGGTCAAGTGCCACGGCCACGGCACTGCGCTTAACTTCCGTGAGCCTTGTGAAAACCTTCGAGATGATGATCATCTTATTGACGTCTCTTATCTCTGTGACCATCATACGCCCACTAATGCATCATGATGTTGCAGCTAAAGGGAGGAAGGGTTGCTGCGTCCTTGATGTACACAATTTGCTAAACTTTGCGAGTGAGCACTTCTGTCCTTACATTTATGGCCAACTGTACTACAATCTTGGAATTTGAACGCTGATCGGCCAAGGGCATTTCAGCCACCCGTCTCCACCTCCAAAGTCTAGCTTTTTGAAGGTTCGTACACTTTTGGCCACTTTCAATAAGGGTTGACGGAAGTATCGCAAATCGTGTTGATGTTTCATTAGTATTCGGTCGACTTCTCAATGACCTTATACATGTTCAAAACCGCATCTTGATATTCTTGAAACCCCCCAACTGCTTGTTGTCATTTCTCAACGTAACCACTCACAATACGACGTCGCACATGTCACTCAACTCAAGCATCCAAGACCAAACATTCGCCACGTTGTGCTTCTTGCAATGGTTTTTATGCCATCAACTTGTTCACAAGTTTTCATTGAAGTACACTTAATACTGAACATTCAATTGTCCCAATCACTTGAATCCCCTTCTACTCCACACCTCATCTATGTGACGCATGTGTGCTCTTCTCATCGTAAACATTGCACCAAGGGAGACATAGGTTGTTCACAAAGATGAGGTGTAGAGCAGTAGATGATTAGAGGAATGAGGATATATAAATTATTTGTATTCGGAAGTAAGTGTACTGTCATGACAAGTGTTTAACGACTCAAGCACGTACATGTAATGATGAGAATCATATAGAAGTATCTGTTGGGTCATTGGCACTCAAGCTAAGTGAATCTTGCGACACTATGTTGTGAGTGGTCGCTTCGAGAAGTTCCATGGAGAAGTCGAGGGGCGTCCAGAATTCAACGGCACGATTCTGTAAAATGATAGAATCGTCCAGAGGTTAACCAAATGCTACTAAAACATCGATATAGTTTGCAATACATGTTTTGACCATTCTAGAAAGTGGTTGAAGTTGTTAGAGCCTATTGAAACGGAACACTGGAGGTCAAGGAAGGTGGCCAAAATGCCCTCGGCCGATCGACGTGAAAATCCGGAGATCGTTGCATGGTGGGTTGTGAATGTAAGGACAATAACCCCCACCTGTGGAATGGAAAAACTCGTGAATGTCACGTACGTAACAAATATTGTCGTGATGTCCCAGTGCGTAAGCACACATAGGTCAGTGAGGCCAACAATAACCATCAATCATGTGATCGATGTCTCAGAGGTTGTCGTAGGGCTCCCGACTGTTGTACACGAAGTCATAGCCATACTACTTGACCAGATATTGAGTCCTTGTTCCATGACGTTGATGTTTGAGGCTGCCTTTAGTTATCGTACTCCATGTCTCCATCCACTTGCATGGGAGGAGGAGGTATGAATTATTCACTGTGGAAGTTCTCAATGGGGTCCCGATGGTGCTTGAGCTTAGTGGTGTGGAAAACACGTGGATTGCCGTAGTATGGGGCTGGAAAAACCAAGTGACAAGATGGCTTTGCATTTTCTCTATCTCAAATGGTCTCGATTACCAAGGTTTGAGCTTTGTAAAATCTTGTTCTTAGAGCTGGCTGTTTGCTGATCTGGGGAGGATGCAAACTCCAGCGCCAAATAGTCAATGTTGCTATATCCATTGGCTGCTTGCTTCGTAGCCGCTTGTGTCTTCGCAAGGGTCAGCCAAATTGCCTCCCACGTGCTACAGAAATCGCGTTGATGGATGTCAGCCGTAAGACCATTGCTTTGGCTTTAAAGTCACTTCAGTGTGGTTGGAAGTTTTCTGTAGACCACTTTGAAGGGAAATTTACCCGTTGTGGTTGAAGTGGCGAAGTTGTATGGGAGTTCGGCGGTTGGTATGTTCTCTGCCCAATCGGTGCCATGCAGCTTGCAAAAAGTGTGGAGACACAATTTGAGTGTGTAATTGGTCCGCTTGGTCTGCCTATCGGTTTGAGGATGGAACGTTGATAGATGGATCTGACTACCGGAAAGCGTCATTAATTTACACCAGAAATGGCATGAGAAGCGGCCATCCCTGTCGATGATGACTCTATGTATCACACCGTGTAGTCACACAATCGGTTTTAGAACTAGTCGCATTGTTCCTTCGATAGTGACAGTGGCCACCATTGAGATGAAGTGAGACATGTCTAAATAACTGTCCACCACCACGAGGATGGTGACGTAGCCTTCAAGAATGGGGAGAAATGATGTCACAAAATCTATGCTGAAGTTAAATCATGGCTCCATCAAAATGGGAAGTGGCTGGAGTAGTCCTAGTGGCCTCGTGCGACAGGATTTTTGTTGCTGATAGGTGTTGCACAATTTGCATAAGGCTACCACGTCCCATCATTATACCTTTCTTGCTTCCTTTGCATCTTTTCCTTGCCGAAGTGTCAATATGGATCCGTGTCATGGTACTCCTCCAATAGCATCCCTCGTAGTTCCTCATTCGGTGGTACAAAGACCTAGCAAGTGAATCTGTGTCGCCAATAGGGATCGTCAAACCAGAGCCTGGTCTTGTCGTATCCACCAAACTCATTATAATCCTCTTTGAATATCCGTGAAAACATGGATCTTGTTTGATGAGTATCGTGCTGATATCAGTCATGAGATCTGGTTTCCATATTATATTATCTCCCTGTTTTTGAATTTTTCGGGTCGGTACTCAATGTTGCAGTCAAAACTGGACTCGAGGAACTCCATCCATTGAGTTTGTTCACGGTTTGGATTCGGCTGAGTTATGATTTTTCTTGTGCGTGATGGCCAGCATGGTAGATGCATCATCGGCATTCCAAGAAGCACCACCATGTTTTTAATTCATGTAGGAATGTGCGCATTTCCCTCTTGTAAACAGATATTCGAGTTCCAGTCTACATGAATTTTGTGACATTTCCACCTTTGTCCTGGAGAATAAGGTCTCCAATTGTGCAATCAAACCTGTCGATGAACATAAAGTAGTAAAATGTATGATCCCTCAGTTGTAAGGCTGGCGCCAGGGTCTGAGCATTCATCAAAGAGTTTGATGCTTCTTGTTTTCCGTCCCCCCAATCCCACTCACTTGTTTTACGAGTGAAATTGTATAGAGGCATTGACACCTGGCCGTATTCCTTTAAGAATCATTCGTATCAGTTGTCAAAGCCTAAAGGTATTTGGACATCCCAAACAACAATTGGCATCGGACATCCTTCAACTGCCTCCACCTTTTTTGGTTCCACGGTGATCCATCCGCCGTTGATGATGTGGCCCGAAACCTTGTTATGACGTCAACCGAAGGTGCATTTTGATAGTTGTTTTGTAAAATTTCTCTTTGTAAACTCTCAACAATGTTTTGGAGATGTTCATTGTGCTCCCCCGGGCTATAGCTGTGCACTAAGAGGTTGTCAAGATACACGAAAACAAAGTCATCAAGATAAAGACAATACCATAGTGACATGGTAATTTGGAAGGTCACTTGGAAAGTAATCTTCTGTTTAGCTATTTTGAGGAGCATGGGTTGATTTTTTTGCTACTGACTAGGTGGGTACTTCAGAAAATTAGCATTCAAATTTGAAGCACCCCGTTCTACTCATGTCTTATGCGTAATCATGGGTGTATTTCTTTGCTTGGTTCACCCGTTTCTGATCCTATCAACGTTGGAGAGCCGCTCGCAGCCTCCAGCAGACCGCCTGGCAGTACAAACTGCCTTTGCCACGCCATGCACCACACGGTCCCCAACCAATTCCAAGGACAAAAAAAAATCAAACACGACACAAAAGTAACATCTGGACACTGGCTAGGAATTCAGAACATATGATGGGCCAATCCTCCCATACGTAACTTACTTCCGAGTTACCATGGCACTACAGTAAATGTTGCAGCGGCGTGAGTCACAACAACATGACCGTGAAGAAGCTCCCATATGTGTTGTGGAATGTTGTCTTCTTTATTTCCTTAGGGAATACGAGCATTTAGTGATAGCCGGTGCGTAGGGCGGTTCAGGTCATAAGGTCCAGCGGAGTCGGTCAAAAATCTTGTCTAGTTAAGAAACCACGAGGCAGTTCTTGATGGTGATGTTGTTGATCACTGCATGGTAGTGAACACACATCTGCATCTCTCCATTGTTATTCTCAACCAAAATTGCAAGTGCTGCGTAGAATGACATGGAATGTGCGATGAACTATTGGCTAAGCATCTCATCCAACTGTTTCTTGAATCCGCTCATCTCGTGGATTTTCATCTGATAGGTCCCTTTCACAGTCTGCTTGTTGCTCAACTTCGGGTTTATCTTGTGATCGACATTTCACTATGGAGGTAGCTCTCAGGGAGACTTCTCAGGACAAACTACTTTGAACTCCTCAACAAGTGATGCAAACTCCTGTGGAACGGCTGCAAACGTGTCTAGTGTCGACACCGATGTGGTTTCCTCTGCTCCTATGGTTTCTTCCGCTTCTACTTTCTCCATGTGGACTAGCCAGGCTTGGGCTCCGTGTCATACATACCTCTTGGCCATGTTCGGAGTCATTGGCTGGAGTTTTGTGACCATTGCAGCTTCCTTTGCTACTTCCGCCTTTACTGCTTCCCATGACTGCAATTGCATCGTGGGTTCCCCTACCAGACGCATGTGTCATTATTTTGTCATTCATGTTGACATAGACCGATCAACTAATCCATACCACCCGTGGATTGTGTCGGCACAGACAATATCACCCCGGGATAATTTAGAGGTTGCTCATCGGAAATGTTCCTAGGGTCGTTGAGCCATGGAGATGCCCTACTGCACTTGGATTCCATTCTTTTCAAATCCATGATTTATGGCATTGTGATTTTCCAGCATGGTTTTTTGGATAAGAGTTATTTAGGTGGCACTTTTAAGTTCATTGAACGAAGAAACTGTCATCTTAAATTCGCTTATGGCCGGTGTCAAACACCATCAATGCGTGGTGTTTGAGGCCACGTCAGTCTGGCTCGGCAGGCCGTGTCAGGCCAGCTGAGTCAGGCTGACAGACATTACGCGCGAACATGCTCTGCGCAGCAAATCACCTCTTCAGCGTGGTCGTGAACCCCGGCCACGTTGAAGAGGTGTAACCATGTTTTGGTTGTGAAGTACCAAAAGTACTTGATTAGGTTATGCTTTTGTAAATGGATCAATAACAAATTCGTTGAATACAATTGACACCAAAGTTATATACAATTGAAATCCAAGCACAGTAGGGTACATGGTTTACAACTGAAGAGGATTGCAAGGTTGATGTCTTTGTAAGAAACCTTCAACGAGATTTTCTTCAAACACCCTCGATTCAGTCTCCAAACCTAGCTTTAAAACCATGTTTTTGCTTATGAAACAGTGAAAATCTCCTCCATCCAGTAGTGGTGGTACCGTTGTATGGTATCTTCAACCCCTCTGTTGTGCTTGTAATGGTATTATTGGTTGGTCATCCTCGTACCCCTCATCAAACATTAAATCTGATAAATCCTCGTCTACATCATTGTGAGCCTCTCAAAATGCACGATCAGTCCAGGCAAAGTTTTCTGAAAGGATAGAAGCCCCATTGTCTACTCTTGGCCGCTGCCATTTTTTCAGTCTTTACATTTCCTCGACGGCTTCTCACCCTTTGTGGAGTGTAAGTGTCATTTCCAACAGTCCCACGAGATATGAACCCACTTCCTGCAAGTCCATCAAAGCCGTTGACCGTGTTGATCGACGGCATCAATCTCCATAAGAATTGGCCTTGGGGTCACCACTCATTGAATTCTTGAATCTGAACGTTGTAGCTGACGCTGTTGATGGAATCAGACGCCTCAATCATTCTCAATCATAAGGTCATCATTCATCAAATATCTTGCTCAAGGCCATCACTACAGGAAGAACAGAGCTCTCTGGGGGAAAGATTGCTTTCAGTGATGATTTTGCAAAAGCGTCGTGTTTGTTTTGCCACGTTCGAGTGTTGATGCAAGTGTTGAAGCCTGAACCATGCTATAGACTTCGCATTCATCTCTCGAAGGTGGGCTTTTGTAGTGCACGGGTAGTCATTCCTAGTCTCTTGTGGAGTACAATAATCATTTTATGTTAGATTGATATGCTCGATGTGTAAAACGCCCGCCATTGGCAGTGAGAGATCAGTTGTGCGAGCCATTTATCCAGCTCCACCGATCTCCCACTACCATTGGATGCTCTTTAGGTCACACCACCAACTTAACGCTGTGCCACACAAAATCCAGGCCGCGGGGTCGATCTTCTAAATGCCGTTGTTCACCCCAAAAGTAGCTACATACACATCCAGACATGTCAGCTACATCCTGAGTGTCAATCCTTTCGACTTTGTAGGACCGAATGGCTCTGGAAGTGTTGGTCAAACAAGGGGTTCACTCAAGAGTTTAATATTTCTCTCGGTGAGCACTGCTTCACTTGCATGGGAATTTCAAAGCTCCTCCATCAATGCGTTGAGGTGGTGGTTCAGATGGGTGTTGAGCTCCAGAGTCCCATCAGTCAAATTCAAGTACAACAATGTGTTTATGCGAGATTTTTGGCTGGTGCCTCTCATCCTGCCAGGTATCGTCTTGTTGGACAGCAGTGGGACCGGATGGTTCACTGAGCGCAAGGGGTCTGTCACCGGGTTTGTCACCAGGGCCTTCAGTGGTGTGCCATTGTCACAAATGTTGCCAAAATTGTCTAATGTCTTGAAGAGCGTCGTTGTTCACGTGCTTCTGCTCATCAATCGTCGGATTCTTTGTAGGTTATTACTGCTATTTGTCAGGTGAGCTCATTCTGTTCACTGTTATTGTTGCAAAATTTGCAAATTTTTTAATGGTGAAGATGCCTTGAAGACTCATGCAATGTTATCACTTGGAATTTATTGTGTTGGCTACCCCTCTAGTGTCATTTTGCTCTGATACCAAGTGTTACACTGAGCGGGACGTAGGTGGTTCATGGGGATGAGGTGCGGAGCAGTAGACATTTTGAGAGATTCGGGCGTATAGATACTAGGTATTAAGGAGCAAGTATACTTTGATGAAAAATGTCAAGCAAGTAGAGTATGTACATTCAAAGATGGAAATCATAATGAGACAGATATTAGGTCCTTAGTGCTTGTGGTGAGCGATGCGTACAAGGTTGCATCGTGAGTAGTTGCTTCAAGAAGCTTTGCCAAGAAGTCAGGGGACTTCAAGAATATTGAAGCATAGTATTATGAAATGGATGAGGTGCGGGATGTAGGTAGTTTACAGGAATGAAGTACGTGACAATCGACAATTATAAGAATGGGGAAAATGGATAATTTGTATCATGCAATGAGCGTACTTCGATGAAAACATGGATTGAGCCAAGCACATACATGCAATGAAGAGAATCAGAATGAGGCATATGTTGGGTTCTCGGTGTTTGAGTCAATTGACGCGTGCGAGGTCGTGACATAAGTGACTCCTTTGAGAAGCTCCACAGTGAAAGTCTGTAGACTTTGAGAATATTGAGGCACAATTTAACAAAAAAAATCCAGCATCGTCAAGAAGTTGACTACACAATGTTAAAAGATCAATATCTTTTATGACACTTTTGCTGCCCCATTTCAAAAGTGGATGAAGTTGTTCAAACCTTTCGCAATGGAAGACAGAGGTTAGGACAAGTGGCTAAAATGCCCTCGGCCGATTGGTGTAAAAATCCTGAGGTCGACGCGCGGTGGGCCACAGATGTAATGAAATAAATGTTCACTTGCAGAGTTTAGGGACTCTTGTATGTGTGGGATGCAACATTCATGGACGTAGCACGACCAGACATTGATGTTATGGTGTATCATTCAAGAACAGTGTAAACATCAATTACTCCACATCCATCCCCCTTCCCGTCTCTCGCAGCCCACTAGTCCATTCACTTAAGTGCCAGTGGAGGCTCTCGTCTTTGAGGGTTGCGATGGAATGGGTGGCCGATGGGCTACTTGGAGGCGGGGAGAGGGATGGGAGGGGACTTTACGAGGGATCCCCACTGACGAGCGTCGGCCGGAACCCCCCCTCCAATAATGGGGAGTTGAAGAATCCACGTTTATTCTCTTTTCAATTTGTTTCAACTTTACTACCTTGTTTGGTTTACAAATTGTATACAAACCCATCCCATAACTACACCCAGGGTTTTAGGGTTTTTTTTTACATGGGCACTTGCTGGGCTCCATGGTAGCGGGACTCGGTAGGTGCCCTTTCAACGCATGGGGAGTCTTGTGTGATCTCGCAGACGTACACGAGTACCTAAACTTCGCAAGTGGGCAAGTATGTCCTTACATTTATGGTCCACCGTGTGACAACCTTGGAATTTTTACGTTGTTGGCCGAGGGTGTTTAGGCCAACTGCCCCGACCTACGGCGTTTTGTTCCACAAGTTTCTAACAACCTTGACCACCTATTAGGATGGTCGACAAGAGCATCACAAACCATATCGACATTCCGATGTGCTTTGGTTGACATCTTGATGGCACTGGACTTTTATAAAGAAGCACTGGGATCTAATCGAAGCCCCCCAACTTCTCACTAGAGTTCTTGAATCAGCCACTCACGGCGCAACCTTGTATGCATTGCTCGGCTTGAACGTCCAATACCCGAATCATGTCCCATTCTCATTCTCAGTATTAGACATATGTGCTCAAGGCACACGACACTTGTCATCAAGAAAATTCACTGTTTAATACAAATTATCTTTTTGTAAAAAACACCCAAATCATCTTTTGTCCCGCATCTCATCCCTGTGAACCACCTATGTTCCACTTGGTGTAAAACTTGGCATGTGAGTGCAGCGGTGCTGGAGGGGCAAATGACGTACTAACTACTTGGTGACAACCTTGAACAAGTCCTTAGCGCATCTCCACCATTCATGAGATCGCAGACTTCTCGAAGACAATGGCGAACAAAGCAAGTACACCTGGCAACGAGTACCAGTCTCCGTCGAGTACTCTGGTGATGACGAACCAGTAGCACGTGAACAACGACACTCTACTGCGAACAAGACGACAATGACAACTTTTACAGCAAATGTTGAAGCACCAAAAAACTTGACGGCCAATTTGGTGACGGACCCCTCAGGCTCGGCAAACCCTTCTCCGCCGCAGCTCGTTCGTTCGACACCTGGCAAGATAGGAGATACGAGCCGACAAGCATGAATCAACGAAGACTTGTACCACCAATTGTTGTAACTCGGGAGCCACAACATGCACCCACTCTAACAGGTGAACGTGGCAATAGAGGAGCTTTGCATTTCTTGTGCGTGCAAAGTAGTGCTCACCGAGAGGAAATCTTAACTCATGAATAAGCCTTGTATTTTACCAGCATTACTTGAGCTGCTTGATCCCAAAAACACCATGGGACTGACAGTCAGGATGCGATTGACAGGTTTAGAGGTGTACTTCACCGGTCCTAGGGTCAACGATGACAAAAAGAAAACTAACCTCATGGCCTCACCTTTATGTGGCATGGCTTTGAGTTGGTGGTCCGATCTAAAGGTCTATTTCACGGCAGCAGGAGACCGGCACAGCCAGATTAACAGCTCACGTGATCGCTCTCACATTGTCTACCACAGGCGTACAACCTCTCGAGCATATCAATGCGACGTGGCATGATTCCCTCATGCCACCGCAAATTTGGAGCGACTTGGCACACGCTACCCTTGCTTGTTTAACAAAGTTGAGCAAGAAGTCAGACGTACGGAATAGAATCCAAAGTTGGCATTTGCAATCGAGCATGGCAGATTATACTACACTTTTCCAAGAAACCATCACCGACGGTGACCTCGCCCCTCACAAACTATGTTTCTGCTACAACAACGGCATCAAACAAGAGGCTAGGCAATAAATTCATGATTTCAACATCCAAGACAACCTTCCGAGACTGATTGTAGTAGTTGATTGCATCGAAGGTGCCGACTAAAATGCCCCGATACAGGAATCTAACAGATGGCGACCCCACTGCCACAATCTTCATCATGGAAGAGGAAAGTCGCAATAAAAAAAAAACCTTGACTCCGATGGAGATTGAGGCCGTCAATTAGCAAGATCACCATCTTTGTTGGAATTGCCAAAAACCAGGCTATATCTTGCATTACTGCCGAAAGTGGAAACAACAAGCCAAAAATGGGGGAAGTCACAGAAAAGGTGTGAAGAGTCAGAAAATGGAAAAGGGCAGGAGTAGATGGCGAGGTTCCTATCCGGCCAGAAAAAGCTATGTCAACGGATTGCCCACCAAAGCGGCTCACACTGCCACAAACAAGAGTTATAGAATTCCAAGTCTGGCAAGTCGCACGAGGACGAGTAGTCGCCAATGCTATAACAAGTACAGCCGAGGGGTTGTAAAACTCACACAACGGTACCAGCAGTACTAGATGGAGGAGCTTCTTATAGTTTTTTCAACGACCACATGGTTCAGAAACTGGATTTGCAAACTGACAGGGAGTATATAAATGGAACGGGATGGGATCTGCAGTCTTCCTTTGATGAAAAACTACAAATGTATGGACATTGCAAACCACTTCGGCGTCAAAATCGAGTTCAACATGACGTTACGACCTGGATGTGTTGCTCAACGAGAAACCACAAAATCATTCTCAGGCGATAATTTTAGTACCTGCACCGTCTATAGGTTGACTAGAGCTTTGGAGCTGTCTACATCACTGTTAATGCCATAAAAAGATACATGTCTCTGGTCTAGTGACCCACGACGTATTCGTAGTTATGTGAAGCAGCAGAGGAAGCTACCATGATTGTAAAATACCAACCACTATCTTAGGATGTGACGAGGAAATATCTAAAGCGCAGAGTCCAAGCGTGGCTAATCCACATGGAACAAGGGAAAGCAAAAGACGTTGTAGCTGGCAAATTGATACCATCGACCTTTACGCCTGGGGAGTTTGTAGCAGTGCCAAAGGAGTGTGCATAATTCATCTAGGAGTTCGAAGGGGTTTCTCCCTGGCAAACTACCTTGAGAGCTACCACCCCAATAAAACCTTGACCATCAGATTGTCTTGAAGCCGGGTAGCAGAGCTAGAGTGAAAGGGGACCTACTGGATGATCGATCATGAGCTGAACAATCTTAAAGAACAGTCACACGAGATGCTCGGTCAGGTGTTCATCATACCCTCCACGTCACCCTACGTAGCACTAGCGCTTTTTGTGAGAATTAAAACAAGCAAAACTTGGATGTGTGTTGAATTTTGAGCATTGAACAATATCACCATCAAGAACCACTATCTCCTCCAGTGAGTAGATGACCTTTTCGACCAACTTTGTGGGGCTCGATAACTTTGCACAAACAACTTACGTAGCGCCTATCATCACATCCGCATATCTGTTAAGGACATCAAGAAGGCAGCATTGCGCACCAGATATGGGCACTTTGAGTCCATGGTCATGCCTTTTGGACTCACGAACGTCTCTGCAACATTTATGGCGGCGATGAGCAACTTTCGTCCATACCTCAATATCTTTGTTTTTGTATATCTTGACGACATCCTAGTGTACCCCGGAGGAGCATAACGGACATCTTTGAAGAGTTCTCGAGATACAAAGAGGGAAATTTGTTGGAAAACACTTGAAAGGCGAGTTTGGATGCCATCCTATCAAGCTTTTTGGCCACATCATCGATGACAAGCGGATAATTGTAAGCCCGAAAAAGTGGAGGCGGTTGCTAATTGGCCGATGCTCAGGAATGCTTGGGACATCCATGTGTTCTCGGGTTTCTACCACTACTATCGTCAATTCATCAAAGAATGGGACATCCACCCTCGGATCTCACCCGGAATATCAACGAGTGGAATTATGAATACAGCTAACAAGAAGCACTTCACTCTTTGATAAATGCTCTGACTTCAGCGCCTGGATTACGATTGGCAGATCCTTTGGTGGTCTACTTTGTTGCCATCAATGCGTCAGATCGAGCCATTGGAGTCATTGTCCTCCAAGACAACGACGTCGGAGAACAGCCCGTCGCATACATGTCCCAAAAACTACGCGGACCGGAACTCAACGTTGCGGCACACAAGAAAGCAAAGCTTCCAATCGTGCATGCATTCCAGTTGTGACGCTGCTACTTAGAATTTTGGCGATGCGTCATCTACACTGACCACCACGCGTTGAAACATCCCAAGAACCAACCAAAGATAAGCCATTTATGTACATGATGGTTGGAGCTCCTCGAGTCCAACTTCGACTACGACGTCGAGAACTGGCCCGGAGAAAGAAATCGAGTGGAGGAGCTAAGTCGGTGACCACGTTGAATGGCCGGGATCTGTACGCTGGTCATTAAACCTTCGTGAGACTAATTGCGAAGGTTTACAAGGAGTTCGGCGGATGCGACAAAACTATATTTTGGTTCGAATACCCTACTAGCAAGGGCGATCCACTCACCACGCCGTCATTCCCCCAAACGACGGATTCTATTGGAGGAATGCCACAATACCTATCTAGGTGGATATTCAAGTGAGGACAAACTGCTCAAGAAACTAGCCGAGTACTACCGATGGGACAGGCTGTAAACTCATGTTGCGGCCTTATGCAAACAAGATCTCTTTCCGCTTGGTCACCTAGTCATCTTCAACCCCTTCCCATTTCGACAGAACCAAGGGCCGACACTAGCATGGACTTCGTGACATGTCTTCCAACCACTCATAAGGAATATGATTCCATCCTCTTCCTTGTGGGAAGATTTTCCAAAATGTCACACTTTCATTTCGACGACAACCATTGTCACTGGACAAGGAATAGTGTGGAATTTTAAAACCAGATGGTGCAGCTGCACAGTGTACCACGTACCATCATGAGCGAGAGGGGAGCCCACTTCACTAAGTCTTTCTTAAGCCAACCAGTGACACATGATGAGAGTCGGATTCAACTAAGAATGACATCGCACCCTCAAACCGACGGACAAATCGAGCGGACCAATAAGAGGCTCAAACAACTGCTCTTAACTATATGCAAACCATGTGGCATGGATCGTACAGCAGAATTGTCAATCACTAAACTACCATAAAACTTCGCCACTTCCATCACAACTGGAAATCGTCTTTCATGGGCGTGTGTGGCGAACTTTCGTCCATAGCGTGTAGCGTACGGACCATTTTTAGGGGTTAAAAATGGTCGTTAGAAAATTATCGGGTGCTTCCGGTACTCGAGGCTCAAGTTTCAAGGAGCCAAAAGCCCGGAAAAATATAATGGGCTAGATTCTTGTTCGACTCTAGCCTACAAAATATTCCTTGGTCGGATTCAAGGCGAAAGGAGTGTCGCGATGGAAAATCCATCGCGTCACTCCTCCTCCACTCCTAGAATGATGCCAGGGTCCTATTTCCAGCGTGGCAATGCCACGTGGAAGAAGTAGAATTAGGTTGCATGTTTACTAATATGCCCTATGACGACTACGTCCATTTGTGGCACAGTTTGTCTCAGCCAAAATTGCTGAGGCGACCATTCGCTCACTCTCCTGAGACGATTATTCTGAGGGCCTTTGTTTTGGTTCAGCAGTTAGTCGCAAAATAGACCAGGTCTGTTACATTGGCATCAGAACCTGCTTCCGCAACCATCTCTGAAATCGGTGTCGGGAATGCTTTCCTGGCATGCCTTGAACTGCCTAAGTTTCCACGACTACTTAGTGCAAAAAGACTTCCAAGGGAGGTGTGTGCTTTGGGTTGTCACAACACCAAGGGAGCAGAATTCTGGCAGAATACAGATTGCAGAAACTGAGAAAGGCTGAGAATCATATATGGTTAGTTATTTTGGTGAGATTACATCAGATTCTTATAGCCTGTGATCCGAGCTTACCAACGCATCCAAGCACGCCCAAAACGGAGTAGTTTAGCCCCTGCTACGCCCGTCCAAGCAACCCTTGGTGGAGCCGCCTTTGGCTGCCGCCGACGCGAGTCGTCTCCGACACGAGCCGACGACAGCTCGAAGCGCCTTTCTTTGATTGACAAGTCAAAGGGCGACTTGCCCTGGTCCAGGGGACCTCCTTGGTTGCTTCCTCTAGGGCCTTGGGGTCTATGGAGCCAGTTGGAGCTGAACACGGACCACCGGCGGTGGAGTATCCCGTCACCCCGGACGGGTACCAGATTCCACCCGCCGCACCACCCGAACTTTGGGTGGGGCTAACTCTCTGAATTCTCAACCAAATCGAGCAACTGAAAGCTCGAAATCGCATGGAAAATTCCAAGGAGTGCAAATCAGTAATCAGA
>SZWC01001366.1:142494-158773 GCA_023375785.1 Penium margaritaceum
GTAGATGTAGATGTAGATGTAGATGTAGATGTAGATGTAGATGTAGATGTAGATCTAGATGTAGACTTAGATGTAGATGTAGATGTAGATGTGGATATAGATGTACATGTACATGAGGATGTAGATGTTGATGTAGATGAAGATGTAAGATGCAGATGCAGATGTAGATGTAGATGTAGATGTAGATGTAGATATAGATGTAGATTTCGATGTAGATGTAGATGTAGATGTAGATGTAGATGTAGATGTAGATGTAGATGTAGATGAAGATGTAGATGAAGATGTAGGTGTAGATGCAGGTGTAGATGAAGATGTAGATGTAGATGTAGATGTAGATGTAGATGTAGATGTAGATGTAGATGTAGATGTAGATGTAGATGTAGATGTAGATGTAGATGTAGATGTAGATGTAGATGTAGATGCAAACACAGATGTAGATGTGAATGTAGATGTAGATGCACACGTAGATGTAAATGTAGATGTAACTATAGGTGTCAATGTACACGTAGATATAGATATATACGTAGATGTGAATTTGTATCGATGGTAGTGCCTCTTACACTTATCTAAATTATTATATTCCTTTGACCATTCAAGCACCCATTTAGCCCTGCTCTCACGAACAAATCACTCTCAAGGCTGCAAAACAACATTTTTTCAGTACACACATTTCATTTCCCAAGAGTCTTGAAAGGACAGCGGGCGGAACGAAAAACCTCCAAATGTGCACCTTGTCCCCGATTGACTCATGATGGTGGGGAAGTAGCATGACAACACGGAGACGTGGCAACATCTCAGCCGTTAAGGAAATTGCTAAGAGAGCTACGAGGTGCGGTTTTTCTCTCAACTTTCAAAGTTACGAGACTTGGCAAGTGAAGTTACACAGACAGGCCGAGGACTTGAATGAGCAGAATTGGCCAGAAGTTTGACCATAATTGGGCACAAAAAAACCCAAGGGACATTGGAAGAAGACTGGTTCAGTATTGCAAAGATATGAGTTATGCTTGATCCTCACTGTCAAACATCTGTGTTTGAGAAGATAGGAAGACATAAGAGACATTCCAGCATCTACAGACGTCGTTGTAAATGTAGATATAGGTGTATATGGAGGACACTCCCGAACAAGAAAATATTGTACCACCCACTATTAACGGTTCATGGAAATGATTTCTCTGGCATCCACCAAACCTCATCAGTTATGCTTGGCTCGTTTCGGATGTAGAACACTATTGAAGGTGGAGGGTTTGATGGAGATAAAATTTCAAATCCAACAACACTCAGTGGATGCAGACTACTCAACCCATGGAAGTGATCTACAATGCTATCTTCACTGTATGCTGCAGAATATTGCCCTAATGATCACGGAGGAGAGACGGAGAGAGATAGAGAGTGAGGGGGAGAGAGAGAGAGGGGGAGGGGGATATACATACATATATAGAGAGAGAGAGAGAGAGAGGGGGGGAGAGAGAGAGAGAGAGAGAGGGAGAGAGCGAGCAAGATAGTGGGGGGGAGAAGGGATGGCGGGTGGAGTGCGAGCGGGCATTGAGAGTGAGAGCTCTTTGTGCTGCGAGGGGGTGAGCTGGACACTAACCCCACCGACATTGATTTTTGATTATGTTTAATTTTGGGTCTATTTTTTCCGACAAAAACGTTTCATAGTTGATTCGATTACGTATTACCCAGATAATTACTTCTAACCGAAAATGGGGAAACCATTGGCTATCCCAGGCTTTGTTCCTAAAATAATTGTAGACGTTATCTGCAACCCATCCATATCCTCCTAGACGATCGAAATCGTGCGGTGGCAGTGTTGTCAACACTGTCATTTCTGTCAATGCTGTCAGCACTATCATTTCTGTCAGTGCTGTCATAATTTTCACATGATGGGCACAGTGCGCAAGACATTGCGCAGTTCCGCGTGATTTCAGGCAGTCGTGCTGGTCAAGGGAGGGCATCTCTCGGTCCTTTTCAGGGTTGAACGTGTTCGACGCCGATTTTGAAGAACGTGATTTTTCGATCAACGAAAGTGTAGGTACCACGTAAATAACTTTCACCCAAAAAATCATGAATGAAATTAAGGAACACATAATTGGTAATTTTGGAAAAATGGAAACTAAAGATTAGCAGGGTAGTTATGGGAGGGTGCGTGGGATCTCAAGAGCTCATGGACGGCAGGATCTCTTCAGGGTTATGCGGGGAGGTGGATCAAGGGGATGAGTTAGGCATGGGGGGAGATAGTGTTATGATAAGAAACAAGATTTTGGAAGCGAAGTGAGGCAGGTGATCTCCAATGCCAGGCACCTATCACGCCGCACTTCAAGAGCTCCGCACCACGAAAGCCGTACACCTAGAACTGTTCCAAAGACACAGTTTTGTGATACATGGTCACATTCCGAGTGGAGAAGGTGGGCCAGAAGCAGAATGCACAGTGTGAACATTTGTGACAACGGAACATGTCTGTGTCACCTGGAAGCAAGAGCATGGCACCGTTGGCACTACACTAGGCACCGTAAAAGTAGTTGCGTGGTGTATCTGGTGCAATGCAAAGCAAGCTCACAGCCGCTTGAGGGTATGACCAGAATAGGCCCAGCAACAAGAGTATAATGAGGCGTACGTCCTAGTTAAGGGCATAAAACACGTGTCGCATGGTGGAAGATAAAGCACAAGTAACCTAAGACTAATCTAGGTGCACTAACACACAAAGTACCGAGGTATTCACTGCTTTAACCAATGTACAGCAGTGTTTTGGGTTGTCGAGTGGGTAGCGGATAAACCCCCTTGAGACACCCCACGATCCACGTCTATGGTACTCGCTTGGTTTGAACTCCAGAACACACTTAATGCTGGATACGTGGGTGAGTGTAGTTGTACCAAACGACCGTGACCTTGTATTATTGCATTCAGAAATCATCGTGTTTGGATGCCTGTGGATGAAATACTGTCCAGAACATTGGTTATGGGCTGGCTTTGGGCAAATTGATCGTGTCGCATGCGCCACTTGTAGTATGCCCATGACATATGTTACTCATAAGAGATTTTTTATTGCCATTTTGTAATAGCTGCAACTCCAGATCTTGCACAATAGTTGTAGAAATACCTTTCATAAAAGTCCTTGAATGGTGCCCAGAGCTCACTTAAGAGGTTTTCCCCTCTACATAAACGAGGGGGTCATCTTCTCATGTCGGGGAACTCAAAACATTCAAGTCTCCAAAAGCCCATATGTGTTTCTACATTGTCCCATCATTATGGGTCTCAATGAGGGAAGGGGGGAGAAAGATCTCAAACGTGTGAGTTTGTACAAGTTTTCTCTTCATGGAACTCATCCCCTTGCATTGCCTTCCTCACCTTATGAACCAAGGAGGAGAGGGCGAGGTGGAGGGCTGAAGGCCACTTGCTTTGACCCTTGAAGCCTCTCATTCTCCTGGCCACCGCTCAAGTGGCCAAGCCAATTGGCGGCCACGATGTGACCAACCGGTCACTTGGCCGGCGACCAGCCATCCAGCCGGTCGGTCGGTGGCCAATGAGGGGCTGGCCACCGACCAGTCCTTGCCGTGGCGAGAGGTGGTCTTTGACCACCCCTCTCTTATGTGAGGAGGGAAGGCTAGACTGGCCCTTCCGCTACGCATTTCTTTCTACACGTTATAGCTTTTGAAGCTTATGATACTAAGCACAAATCGACTAGCCTAACCCTTGGTGTTCTTGCAGTGCCTTGCATGCCAATACGCGAGCTGACAAGACAGCGGTGCCACATCAACGACAACAAAGTTATGAAGCTTATAGGAAATTTCTTTCACAAATCTTCCAATTTCACCACGAATTGACCTAATATGTACCTAAGACGTTGGTTGTGATTTATTTATATTTGATTATTCTGCATATATGTGCATAAGTGTTTGGACAATTTACATTAAGGTAAACTTTGTTGCGCCCTTGATGTACATGAGTTATTTAAACTCTATGTACAGAACTTTCCTACGTTACATCTTGGAGCCATTGTACGCTTGCTTCTAGATACATTGACCAATTGACCAAGGTCTTCTGACCAACTACTCCTAAGAATATGTTTGGAAGTTTCCTAGCCTCGTCGAAGCTGACGTTGTAAAACAGTCCTATCATTTGATGCACAAGCATGGAAGCAGGTGCATGAAACAACACTGGCCACTTTGTGTGCTAGGGAGACACACAAAGTCTCAAAAGCTTCAATACCTTTAGCATTGTAGCAAAAGGGTCAGTTCAACCTTCCCAGGCCACAAAATTAAGTAAGTGGCTCACTTCCACCCCTCGCCCTTGAGGGCTAGCATGTGGCCAACTACTCACTGGCCGCTGGACAGGTTGCGGTCGGCCAGCTGGATGGCCGGCGGCTGGTCAGGTGACCGGCCTGCCACCCGCCAGGCATCAACCAGACATCGATCGAGCTGATGGCTTGATCGGCTCATGCGAGGCCACAAGAGCCTTGAGGACAAGGCTCATCACCTTGTGCCCTCGCCCTCCTTCGCAATGTGAGGGAGCAAAGACAAAGTATAGCACGAGCAAGCAAGAGCAAGAGAGACATGAGAAATTCAGTGTGGGATCACCGTTCGTGTCTTGCATATGATGTTTTTGTGACAATGCATGAAAAGGAGCCCGAGGTTCTTTCAGTGCGAACAACGAGCATGTACACAGGAAGAATCGTTCAATCAGATTAGTTTGGTGAAATACCTCCCTATTTATGACCCACCGTAAGAGGACGAGGTGAAACTAGACATGGGCCTTTGGAGACATACCTACATCCAAGTCTCCCTATACGGATCATTGACGAAGATTGTATCTAGAGTAATGCATAGGGAAAAACCTCTCTAGCGAGCTTTGGAAACCATTTCGTGAACTCCAAGGATGACTTTTGTGCACGAGTTGGAGTCATGGGTGTTGAAGTGCATATGGAGAGTAGGACAACCCTCATGACCAACTTTGTAGTTTTGGCGGCTACAACGTAGGTAAATGCTACTGACAGGTGCAATATTCGTAGGAGCGCCACATGTGGTATACGGCCTTAGAATTTAACTGTTGCATTGTCGTAGACCATGTTGGAGAGCTCCTGACAAGCTAATCTCATGTTTTCCAAGCTTATCCAGCATTTCTATTTCCCAGAAGGTAACATGAATTCCAATAGGACGAGATGATGACTGCAAAGACAAGAACCACCTTTCTTTTTCCTCTTTTCAAACCTCAGCTCCCTCCATTTAAACATATTTTTTTACACGATATTCCCTTACAACAAGGGAGGTCCAATAATTGTGATGGTGCTTAGAAGAAGGAAGGCGCTAGTGCAGAAAAATCCTAAGGCCTGTCCATCGCCATGGGCTCGAGGAAAACACCGTCAAGGAGGAGAAAGAGGAGCCAAACAAAGCACAAGGGAGTGATGGTCCAAGAAGACACGGCAAAACAAAACAAAACAAGAGAAGACAAGAGAAGAAGCCAGGAAAAGAAGGGCGAGAAAGGAGGAGAATTTCACCTGTAACGAGGTGCCTCTACGTTTCCTGTAATGCTCAAGGCCACGTCCGACTTCTGGGGGAAGCTGGGCCATTTTCCGTTTTTTGGAAGTTTGGATTGCAGTCGAGCTCAACTCCGCTTGATCGCGGCTGTGGGAAGTGAGGAGGAGGAGCAGCGAGCAAGCGAGCGAGCGAGCGCCAAAGTGAGGGTCATGCCGGCGAAGGGGGGTTGTTTTGTGTTCAACCCCCACGGCGTTTTGTACAAAGCACACGAGGGTGGCTTTTTTCCCTCTCGGTGAGTAGCGTAATGGATGCGCTATCCGCCGAGGGGAGCGCACTGGTGGAACGCTCCACAGCGGACGCGGTCAACTGGAGAGACCGGAATGGTGACTGATACCGTGCAACGGTCATAGTACCACCGGTGGCTTGTGCAACAGGGCGACCGCACAAATCGTCGGGAGTCATACGCGGCCAACAAAGCGGCTCACCGAGAGACAAAACGAACCGTTGATCCCGACGATCGATGGCCCAACACTTCTCGCACTACGCATTAGTGCGAGTAGGGCACCGGTAAACAGGTGCAAGTAGCTTGTTGTAGCATGTTATGAAAGGAGTAGATGAGGCCCAGGACTAGCCGGCCGAATAGTACTAGTACCTTGTACTCTGTTTATTGTAATGAACTTGTAGTAACCTGTATTCTTCTAGCTCTGGCTTCCAGACTATCTTGAAGTCTATCTGTCCATTGCCACTGTGCTCTCCACACAAAAAGGATTAATCTCCAGTGAGCACACACTCTCACATCACCTCTTGCCATCATTTCTCTTACTTTGACGTAATGACAAAAACCACGTTGTCTTTTGATTTACCATTGTCATAGTTGAAGGTTCCTAGGTTGGGTTTCTAGCAATCTTGTCCCATGAGTCATGGCCAGAAGGATTGGCTTAGAAACCCACGTGATTGTGCTAGTTATGGTGGTTTAGAAAATGGGCTATTTTCTACGACATGCTTGTGCCGACCGTGGCAGTGTATGAAGTTTGAAATCATACCAGGTGATTGTGCCATCTGCGGTGACGTGAAAAGAAAAGAAGTCAATTCAATAGCTACCTCACCGATCATGAGATTAAGGAACCCGAGAATGAGTGTTACTTCTTCAAGCTCATAAGTAGCACTTGCACAAGGGGTACATCCTAATTACACGTCTTGGTGGCAGGAAAAACACCATTCTTTCCACAAAAAAGAAGGTAAGGTAATAACGGCCTCACCACACACCGTCAACGGACTTCATTTCCTAGGAGCCTCCAACGTGACACAGTGGCCAAAGAAATGGCAACCGTGTCAACGAAGGCAATCCACGCTAAAGTCAACAAAGTGAAGAAGCATATGGAAACCAGAAAAGTACTTAGTGGGCACTTTGACGTGCACGTGGGTGACTCCCATGGGATTGAGGATGCACTTGGAGAGGACCATCGGAACATGGACCCCTCCAAAGAGCAAAACTTCGACAATGGTGAAGGTAAAGAGGATCATGATCATCGCCACCATCATGTAGTGAGGTCAAGCTGATTCCCAAAGAAGGACAAGACGTCGGGCGAGTCACAAGGAGCTCCTGACAACAGCAAAGGCATGGAAAGTAGTGATGCAAGAAGCTCTTCTGATTTTGTGCTAGACAGTACTTTAGCAAGCGAAACTAAACTACTTATAAAACGCATGGCAAAATGGTCGTCAAGGCATTGGGACAACTTGAAATCACCATTGTCGTTGGAGTCGGAGTACCACCCAAATTTTTGGGGGTGGATCCCCTTCTTAATACACAAAGGTGGTGAGGCACCTATACAACCACTGTAGCGTGGTTGTATGCTAGAGCTTCGTTCATAAGTTGGGACTTCTCGGTGGTGTACACACAAATCATACGCTCCTACTATATGCGAAGATGCATGATCAGTGTGACACCAAGGAGGCCATTGCCGAGGCTATGATGACATCGGAGCTTAAGGTGGAATTTGCCAACTTCCTTGTTTCATGTCCGAAAAAGCATTACAAACCTCAATTGTGACCATTGGCTACAATGGTAAAGCTATAGATTAAGTGATAAGTCATTGTGACAATGTCAAGGAGGCAGTCAAAGGCATGTCCACATCCAGGTACAATAGCTGCTATTGCTACTACGAGTGGTGCTCAAAACCTAACAACCTTAACCAACTATAGTCATGGTGTGGGAATGTTTTTGAAGGGCGTGAAACAGATTGACAGTATGAATTAGATGGGGCACAAATTTGCATGTGCACAAAGCTCCACTCAGTAGTAAGTTAGTTGACCTTGTCACGATGGGACTTGAAGACAAACTATTCAAGCATGTGATGAAGGATTGGGATGCGCAATGGTCTCACCTTGAGTGACATTTGATGTCGTAGGAGGCTTTATGCACTCTGGTGTACAAAATGTACGTCAAGCGGAAGAAGGCTTAGTCAGCTGACTACAAGCTAAAGGACTCTTACAAACTAGATAAATCACTTGACTCTTACTTGAGCGAGTTCACCGTACTTGTTGATGAGGCTCAGAGCTTCACCGAGTACGATGGAATCCACTGCTTCAAGTACCAAGTGTGCTTGCTGTTAGAGTACTTGTGTGGTGTTCCTTTGATCAAGAGGATGAAAGAGAAGACCGCCACGATGACAATGGGTCGGGCTGCAACAAGCTGGAGGGTATTTTGTGGCTTCATGAAATACGCTTTTTTGGCTAACCCAAAGCACTACTCAAATGCACCGGCAAACGTGGGTGCATACAGTGGACATGGGCATGGACATTGCAAAGATTAGATGGATAGCTGATCAGCAAGGCGATGTCAAGGGCAAGTAGCCCGCACATCCCTATATAAGAAGACTGATGTGCAAAGGGCCCCCAACAGAGCATGGCCATTATAACGATGAGCTACGAGCATTGTGTGGGGGTTGCGACTTGGCCTTTTGTGAGGAACTCTTTGTAATTGTATGCAGTCTGTCCACTTTAGGGCTCGGTTCCCTGACGATTCTAGTGGTAAATTAGAGGTTGCGGCATTGGCTGTGTATGCAACACCATGTGGGGATGGTGATACAGGAGGCCACTGACTTGGCCGTAGACACGGTCGTGGTCGCAGGAATGGACCCAGCCTTAGAAAACAAAATGAAGACGTGGCGTGGAATTTCTCCATTGTGAGAGAAGTTAGTACGGACTACTCAAGGGTAAAGACGAGTCACGAGCGTGGACTCATGTATCCATACGAGGATGTGAATAAACTTGGATATTTGATGGGGTCAAAATCATCAGTTGCCTTCTTCTCTCTATTTGAACTGCACTCCACACTTGTTAACTTTCCACAGAACGTTACATCTATGGACAAGATGTACAGTCAAACTTGCTTGGTGGTGGTCATATTGACCAGTGTGCAAGAGTTGAATGACATAGTGACTGAATCAAGCACCCTCAAAGCGACGAGCTAAATTGAGTTTGCTCCCCTCTTAGTCGACCATTTCAATTCAGTCAAATCTAGAGGCTAGAAGTTGCTTGTGAAATTCACAATTAGCCACAAGATGTGGAGCCGAGTGGGTTAATCATGGGTTTTATAGTATCCGTCATACCTATTTCATGTTTACCACAAGCTCGGATTGCCATCATCAAGCCTTCTCACTAAGAAGAATGGGGGAAGCATGATTAGATGATTCAGAAGACACCTAAACGGTGGTCCTAAGAACGTGCAGGCTGACACTAGACGATATGAATCTTTTGCTAGCCTTTGCTTTACCCAAGAGGTGGGCCTCAATGAAAGGCCATATGATGGTCCAGTTGTCGTCAGCAACAACCATACAAAATACATGATTCATACTCGCAAAGATAAACTGTACATTCAAGGATACACACAGTGGCACATTGAATATATTCAACCTTCTTGACCTATTAGACGTGGGTTGAGGCAATCTTTGGCTCCATAAGGACAAGCCTTTGGTGTGTGACTCAGAATTCTTGATCCTAAAAAAGGGACGACATCACTTTACACTAATTCCAAGTACAAACTTGTCAAAAAAAAAACTTGTTATGCATGGCAGCTTGCCTACAATGCAGATCAAGAGATATCAAAAAGGGTTGTTGATACTCTTTTCCTCAGCTCAAGTTGGTGAAAAATGAATTGAAGGAAGACACGCTACAAGAGATAAAACCTGTACTGGCTGAGTTCTCACATATATCCCAATACCTACCAGGAGGGCCTCCATCACAACAACAAATGGGCCACAAATTTCTATTGCAACTAGAGGCGTAACCTTCTTTGAGATCTACATACTGTCATAGTCTACTAGAATGGTGAGGTGCCGAATGCCAAATAAAAGTGTACCTCTCAAGAAGTTAGATCGAGCCAAGTAGCTTGTTGTACGGTGTGCCAATCCTTTTCTTCAACAATGGCAGCAGTTTACATATGTTCTTGGACTGTCAGGCACTGAACAAGTTGATGGTTAAGATATGATTTTCCTCGCCCTGGATTTAGGACCTGTTTTATCAAATTCAAGGAGAATAAATGTTTTCTCCCTTGGACTTGTCTCAAGGACACCATGCAATCTGCATCTTACAAGGTCGTGGGCCAAAAATGATCTTTTTTACACACATGGGATATTGTCAGTGCCGTGTTTTGTTCTTTGGGCTAACAAACGTTACGACAACCTTGTAAGGAGTAATGAACCAATTGTTCACCAACCAACTTGGTCATATTATCTTGGTTTCTCTGGATGACATCCTCGTCTTCTCCAAATCAATATATGTGCAACTAGGATATTTGCATAATGTCCTAGCGATCTCTCGGAAGTAGGCGTTCTATGCGAAGTGACCAAGTGCAAGCTTCCACAACATGAGCTCGAACATCTTGGACACATTGTTTGGCAAGATTGTAATCCATATGGAACTACAAAACTTTGGAAATCACAAGTCTTTTCTTGGCCTTGCAGACTGTTTTTGACAGTTCATACAGCTGTATTTGACCTTTTTAACTGCGCTTATCAGGCTCCAATAAAAATACGTGCTTTGGGAATAAACATATGAATTTGAGAAGGCTTTTCTCAAGGTTGTGGAAATTCTTTCCACAATACTTGTGGAATGTGTGATGTCAAGCGTTGTTAACAGATGTCAAAGCAATCCTCGTGTAGATTGGTCATCCATTTGCTTATGGGAGCCACAAGTTCACCCCTGCAAAGACACGGTACACGCTTTGAAGTTGTGGCCCTGTTACCTTGAGGGAGTTGAGTGGGGCCTGGCAGTTGTCACCAAGAACAACCCGATGATGTTGTCTTTAACATAACCAAAACTTTTAAGACGACACAAACTTTTGATGGAATACCTCAGCCCATTAACATTCGCTCGGGATATCAGCCAGAATGCATCAATGTGGCCAATCTACCAAGTCATAAGCTTGTGGAAATGCAAAGCAAGCACCGAGATGAGTGGGTGTTATGTGGCCATGATAGCAGCTTTAGTGTAAAACCCAGATTCCCTCACACCTTTGTGGTAAACACCTCGAGAGAATATCCACTTCAAAAATTTTGTGAACTATGCTTGTACTGGATAGTTTGAGGATTATTTGTTTCAAGACTCTCAAGTTTGGGACAAGTGCGAGTTGGTGGAGGCTAGAATGATTTCATGACACGGAGAATGATTTGTTATGTCGGAATCAAATGGCGGTCGAGCAGTCACTATCTTCTAGTTCCATGACCTGCCAGTATCTTTGAAAGATAATCAAAATGTGGTTTCTCATTCCAAGAAACATGGATCGCATGCCATGCATTCTTTGCGAATATTGACTCTCCATTGTGGCCACCTATAGTGGTCTAAGAGTGCTTGTCCCTCCTTTCAAAGTTCCACGTGATCTGGGAGCTTGAGCAAATTGACAAGTGCAACGAGAAACTACATGAATGCAAGAATAATGACCACCACTCTCGCTGGGTGACATTCCTAAACAACGTCCATAGGAGGTTGGGGGCGCCGAACATGGTTGTCACATTGGTGCTCGAGCCTAAAGAGGGATGCTGCTAGTCGTGAAGACCGTCAAGCTACAACTTAGGTCAAAGTACCATGTGCGTGTTCATGTTTAGCTAGAGGAAAAAAAATGAACTTTCGTTCACAATATTGACTCTCACTATATCATTCCTCTAGCTTGTTGGGCATGAACATGGAAAGTTTCTAGTAAGAGAGGAGGAATACAGCGGGAGGGCCAGCTCAACCCTCATAGCTCACAAGAGTGAGGGGTGTTTCACAAACATCCCTTGCCACAATGAGGGCATGCCGATGGCCAGGCACTCGCTGGCCGCCGGCTTCTTGACAGTCAGTCGCCTAGATGGCCGGTGTCTGGTCACGTAATTGGATGGACTCCTACCGGCTAGCCACCTGTCACCGATTGGCCTGATGGCTCAATCAATGATTGAGAGATCCTTAAGGCCTCAAGGGCGAGGTCCGTAGTTTCATGCCCTTGTCATTGCTTACCCTCCTCACCAGCGAGAGCGGGCAGGGATGAGGAATATGGTGAGGGAGTGGGAGCAAGAGAGATGAAAGAAATTTAGCCCAAAGTTGTTGATCGATCCTCACACACAAAAAATTTTCACCAACGCAATGGACATGGAACTGTATACTATTTAGAGCAAGGTTTGAGTTTGAAACCAGAATAATCGTATAAGCATACGATTCCCATGTAATGTCCCCATCGTTCGGGACCCAAAACGAGGAGGGCAGGAAAAAAATAGCTTTATGAGGCTCAGAATGTTTTAGTCTCCTTGCACGAGTCGTTGAAGGCTGTTACTTTTGGAGTGACGCAGAGGGGAACATCTCTCCAGCAAGGTCTAGACGCCATTCTATGAACTCCACCGACAAAATCCCTACAGAAGCTAGAGTCACAGCCAATACAATCATGTAGAGAGAGATGAAACATGACATGCACACAAAACAAACACATACAGTGGCGCATGGCAAGTGACGCACACGGCATTGTCACTTTGTCATAAAGCTGGTCCAAAACTAATGTTTTGGTCGTAACTCCGTGCACATGCATCCGAAAACAGAACCGTATGAACCTACAAGTGTAGAGTCTCAATCCACCCATGTGTGTGTAGACACACATGGGTGTGGCAATGATCAATAAACTTATAATTCAAAACATTCAAATGAGTCTTAATTCTAGTCTACCAAGAAATTCCTAGATATGATAAGGAAACTATAAAGTGTCCATGCAAGCACCCAGGATATTGCAAGAGCACTGTGGCAGCTGGCAATGGATGAGCAATCACACGAAAGTGCTCTACCGCTAACATGGCTGGCACGAGCATAGACATGAGACATCGGTCATAAAGTTTTACACAAATGAATGGAGACAGCTCATATCATAACACTCCCCCATGAATTGATGGTAGGCATATGCATACACGTGTAGAACAAACACAAATGCTCAACGACATGCTCAACAGTCAAAACATATGTATCCCACTCTCAAGCACCCTAAGGTAAGGAGAAAATCCCAAAATAACTAGTAACCATCATGAACTTCTTGTGTACCAAGAAATTAGCATGTTGCATGTCTGTGGCAGCCCAGATGATAGAAGTCTCCTGCCGCTTGACCAAAGCATACACAAAGTGATGCCGAATGGTATTGTGCTTTGTGTGTGCACAAAACACATCAAGTTTTCTGTGATGGGAAGATCAATCTGGTTGTCACAGCGTAAAATGAGGTGAGTAATGGATTGATGCAGGTCAAGAAACAGGCACAGCAATGATACTGCCTCAATAAACCAATCCCAAGTACAAAGGACTCACTAATGAGCTACGTGCAATGGAGTCGTGCTTGGTGTTGAATCACAATAAAATGTTGCCACCTTGCAAGAACATGTAGCCTGTTCAACGATGCCTAGTAGGGCTCCAGGCCTAGTCACTATCTATGTAGACATTGACTGCTACTAGACATTGCCAAATAAACTAAAATCCAAGATACAGTGTAAAAACCCCGTACCACACCACTCGCATACCTGCCTGAATAGCTATCGCTTTATGAAACTACATGAACTATGCAAGGAGGTTGGGAGTGAAGGCAATGTTGGGTGGTGTGGTTGCGGCCAAAAACATCATAGAGCTGATGAGGCACAAGTAGAGGTTGCGTTCATCATCTTCCTTGGTTTCACTGGATCTTCCATCTTGAGGGAATCCTGCCCATGAGGTGTGGTGGGGTTCAAGGCTGTGGGAATCACCCAACATAGGTCAACATAATCACTTCCCCAAAATGTGTGTGTAGCGTGCTTAGAGCTACAAGAGTGTCCTCCACCAAGGATCATGCATAATTTTATCCAAAGGAAAAAACACGTAGGATTAAGGTCCTTCATGTGCTAAGCAATTGGAAGGAATAAATGGGCCTCCTTCACATACTCCGTCAGAGGAGATGCAATCAGGAAGTCGATTACATAAACAACGATGGTGGTGAATTCCCCGTTTTCTGTCGAGAAAGGGGGGACGGCCACTCTGCACGTAGCCAATACAAGTCTTTGTGCAAGTGATCTCTTGTAACTAACAACACGATGACTACATTTAAAAGGTCATGTAGGAGTGCAAGACCTTGAAGCCAGGTAACTGGACCATGTAAACCTATTCCTATATAGTTGCATGGAGGAACACATTGTTCTATTTCATCCGGTGCAATTCCAATTCGTGTTGATTACTGACCCCAAATAGGGAGCGAGTGGTGTCATGTTGTCCAAGGGTGCAAAGGTATGAGTGAAATCCACACCATTGTCTAGTGAGAACTCCTTGGTTGTCAAGCGGGCCTTGTAGCAATCTAGTGTGCCTTCAAGCTTCATTGTCTTAAAAATGACCCACTTGGCTTGTAGGGCCTTCCTCCTATGCAGGAGTTCAACAATCTCATATACACCATACTAAAAAATGACAGTTATATCATCCTCATGAGTAATATGCCTCGTCTCTTTGACCTTGCTTGAGAGCACCTCCTTTTAAGTGCCTTGATCAGACGCCATCAAAGGAGGTTGATAGGGTACGGCGGATGTACCTTCGTGTGGTTTACTCACTGTCTTAGGCCAAGGGCCTTTGTACCAGGATTGTCACTCTCAATGCTACAACTGGGGTGTCTAGGTGTTGCGCCGGCTATCCGCTGTGTCGTGGGGACGAGTGGATGAAGAGAGCCTCTTGGGTTGCAGAGTAGTCCAATGTTGAGGCACTCACCTCCGATTGTAGAGCAGGTGGCTGGGCCATAACCATATGGGTTAAATACTTGCTTGAAAGAGGAGAGGATGCAGCTTTGTGAGACGCATGGATAGGGACCAGCTTACTTGCAAAGGAAAACAGATGGAGGCAGAGGACACGGTGTCTTTGGAAAGACTGCTACTTGCATATAATCAGTTGTGTTGGAGGGGACAGACACAAGGATGGGATCGAGTGTGCCAAAGGGGACTGACACCCATACTGGATCATGTGTGTCAAAGGATACTAACATAGACACCTGAACAAGTATATTGATAGGGACCAATAAACACAATAGACCCATAGCGAAGATGGCCAAACTGTCATCAGCCAAAGACTGAACCACGAATGAGGTAGTACGGATAGACCCGTTAACAATTCTACACGCCTTCATCCACCGAGTAGCCACACTGGTGGGAACGTCATTTACATTTAGTGACACGATGCATGATAGGCTATGGTAGGTGAGAGCCTCAAAGAAGAGGACATCTTGAGACTCGACAATATGGTGGCGACCAGAGTCCAAAAAGCGCCACGCTTTTTACCATAAGAAAAAGGCAAGGAAGGCACACATGGAATCCCAAGGTGAGAACTTGAACCCTCGATGGTCCTCGATTTACCAGACAAAGCCTGTAGATCCCCAGATGTGAGCGAGATAAAGGTTGGTGCAATGGCCAAGCCACAGCCCGCACGGTGTGACATGGTTTGGAAGAGAACCGTGCGGCAGGCAGTTCTAGACCCATGTCATGTAGGAGAATCCCTTACAGGCAAAAGCTGAAGGAAAACTGTAATGAGTTTGTATGGAGCAAAGTGCATCCTCCATGGTGTAGTTTCAACACTGAGACAAAACGTTATGCTATGTTGTAGCAAGGACATAGTGCTCATGAAAGACACCACGCTTAGTTAAGTAGGTATCCCGATAACCTAAGAACTCACCACCAAAATTGGAGGGAAGCATGTGGAGGGTATGCCAAGACTGGTGCTCAGCCACAAGCTAACAAAGGCAAACCACCAAGATGATGTTGCTCTTGCGGCAAAGGCTATGGACCCACCATATTGAGGTGAACTCATCAACAAGGGTGAGAAAACTTTGACAAGGATTTTACTGGGAGTGGACTAAGAAGGTCTAAGTGGACCAACCACAGTGGACATACTACTCTGGAGGTAGAGTTAAGGTTTGTCCAAGGATGCATTCTTTTTAGCGCAGAAGATGATATTTGCATTGGAAAACTTATCAAAGGAAGCTGCATCAAAACCGAGGGCTAGTTATTCTTTAATCAGCTTGGACACAGTACCTGAGCTCACAAGACAAAGCAAGTGATGCAACCATTGTTTTCTTCCCACGTAATACAATACTTGAAAAAATCACACACACACACACACACACACACACACACACACACACACACACACACACACACACATAGTTTGGGGTGAAGGAGAAAACACTGGGGGATTGCTATGAGACACTACATTGACTATCCAGAATTCAGATATGAAAGGTGATGGCATGAGCATTTATGGTAAATCACCCCAAAAGTAAACACTGACGAACTAGGGTTCATATG
>SZWC01001366.1:158787-173585 GCA_023375785.1 Penium margaritaceum
ATCACACACACACACACACACACACACACACACATAGTTTGGGGTGAAGGAGAAAACACTGGGGGATTGCTATGAGACACTACATTGACTATCCAGAATTCAGATATGAAAGGTGATGGCATGAGCATTTATGGTAAATCACCCCAAAAGTAAACACTGACGAACTAGGGTTCATATGGCAAGGATGTTTCCTATAATTGAGCTACCATTAATAGGAATGCTTTGTAGAAGTTACATGTAAATCCTAGATACACGGATACTTCAATGTATACTACCTTGGAAGTTTTGTTGAACTTCCTTTGACCTCTCGTATTTCTTCAAACTATTTACAAACACTTATGGTTCAGAATCACGAGCAACACATAGCTGATAGACATACTCTTGTCCCATGTGTCCTATTTTGTGCTGATACACTATTTGTGTTATGCTTTTTTTATCTTCCCAAACTTATTTGCGTCGTCCTTTGTTGTAATGTACGTTTCTTTTCCTTCAATTCCGGTTGGTGAATAACTAGTGTATGGGTATTTGGATCCGAAACATACACTCCCCTCCAAGTGTACAGGACAAAAATGCCTGCTTTGAAATAGAGAAGCAACGTTGTCCTCGGATTCAAACCTCGCCAACTTTGATGGCGACGTTGCTCACTTTTGACATCGGCGTCGTCGATGTCAGAAGCAAGAATGGCAAGAACAATCAATTTCACCCTCAACAATCATGGCCATCAAACCCAAAGCAAATCCCTTTATTACATTGGGGGTTTGGGGTTTCATGTTTTTTACTTGCCCGGGCACTGGCAAGTTCCATTTTTTTAACACTGCACCCGCCCAACTCGACGGTTCAACCAGTCAACTGGCACAGTTTAAAAGTCTGTGATTGTGAGTTCACAAAACCATTATCGAGAACCACCCCCTCCCCCAACTTCAAGCGACTCCCCTAGTTGCACTGCAAGGGTGGGGTTTCGAACATTGGAATACATAAGTTCCAAAAACTTGCATCTCAGTGATTCGCCCCTGGACACACTCCCCAGGTACACTCAAGGTACTTCCGGGGGAGGGGGATCACGGCTGGGTGTCAGGGTCTTGTTATGGAACGAGTATGGACGGTGGTTAACGAGAATACACAATTTGTTTTTTTTAGTATCTACCCGCGACAATCTCGGCTACACCACCCTAACACACTCTCGATATGGAGGGGGGAGTATGGATAGCGCCCCCCCCCCCCCCCCCCCGAGTTGAACATGTTTTAGGGTGGTACAATGGAGTGTGTATCTGAGGTATATCAAATCCATAAACTTGTGTATAAAGAAAGAGTTCCACAGACGTTTACACATATCCTGTATCAATAGATATGTCTTATACACTCCACGCTACACTCACCTCATACTCTCGAGGTGTCTGGGGGGTGATTTGGGGGGGGAGGGGGAGGGGCGAGATGGAACATTGGAATACACAAGTTGTAGAACTTTGCAATTCCATTATACACCCCAAGATACACTGCCCAGATACATTCAACGTACTTTGGGAGGGGGGGGGTCAGCGACTGGGTCTTAGGGTCCTGTTATGGGACGACTATGGACGGTGGTTATTGAGAACACACAAGTTGTATTTGGAGTGTCTATCTGTAACACTCTCCGCTACACAATCCCAATACACTCTCCATGTGGAGGACCAATATGGATAGCCCTCTCTCCCCCCCCCTCCACCAGTTCAACAGTGTATCAAAATGTTTATCTAAGGTATATCAAATCCATAAACTTGTGTGCAAAGAGTGAGCACGACAAAAGTGTACACATATCTTGTAGCAATAGACATCTTCCATATTCTCCATGCTACACTCGCCTCATACACTCGACATGTTCAGGGGAAGGGGGTTGGGGGCGAGATGGAACATTTGAAAACACAAGTTCTAGTAGTTCGAGTTTCCACAGTACACCCCCAGATTCACTCCCCAGATACACCAGATGCATTCCGGGGGAGGGGTCACCACGGACTTTGTAGGGGTTGAGCAAATGACGTGAGGGGCCCCTTCCGAACATCGATGATAGTCCCAACTTAGGTGTATCGAGTCAATAAGTAACTCATGGTTTTGAGGTTAGTTCACGACATATGTAAGAAGTGACCAATGTACCCACCATATCATTCATAGACCAATGTACGTTACATTACATACCTGAAGTAATAAGATTAAAAAATACATTACATGTACAGAAAACCATGGAAAACCACAAGTGTTTCATTAACTTTATTGGTGTTTTTACTAATTAAATGGTGTATTACGTAGTGTCTACACACTTGTGAGCTTCTAGGAACCTAACATATTGCATTTATCATACACACACATTATATAGTGTATTAAAATAGGACAGTTAACCATGACTCAGCACGGGTGTCGAGAGTAGCCACTATTAATGAGTTGGCAGGGTGCTCAATAGAAAACCCATTGTGGTGTCTGCACAAACCTAGTTTAGGCTGAGCTCAAGATCCAGGATAGAGAAAACATCAGAACTGAACAAGGGATTAGACAAAATACTAAAATTGCACCATCCCTACCCTCTAGACAGGCAACAATTGATTACCTCCCGTGCAAACGGACCGAATAGATGTAACGGAATGGAGAACCACAATGTCACCATGACAACAGGTCATGTGATGGGTGGCATTAGAGTCGATGATCCAGGTATCACTTATCTCATGGATTATGTTTGACAGTGAAAAAACAAGCCACAAAACAGACTGTGGATTTTGTTTGATGTTCAACCGGGGACTTAGAACAACAATGAAAACCATGAATGTATGCCTCTTCGAGCCACCCAATGATGTAAATTCCATCCTCATCATAGGATGACTGAGCTCCCATACAAGCATCATCATGGAAACCAAACACACTTCGACAAGCTGTCTATGGGTCACCCAGCTGTGACAATGCACTCCTATCTTTGTGAGTGGAGCGTGCGAGTAACTCCCAAAGCTCCATGATGATTCAATCCAAGGGATTATAATCAACAATGCTGTCAAGGAAAGTGGAGGCCTCCGCTACCGTCATTTTTTGGACAAAAAATGTTGAATATGTTTGTCCCTTGTTAAGTGTTGTGGATGAATGAAGAATGCCCTGACCCTTTTGGATCTATGTTCCCTGGATCCATTGTAGGTTACTTTAACTATTATCTATCTCATGTGAAATATAATGTGTGCATACACTATGTGGGTGAATGGTTAACTTGGCCATTTCATTGATTTGGCCAAGTGAGAGGTCATGAGTTCGATCTTGTCACCATGCACATCTTGATTGTGAAGGAAGTCCATAGCTTCGTGAAAGCTACGTGACTGGTCATTCACCTTGGCACTAGGATGCTTATGTGTCAATCCCACACCGCAAGTCTATTGGTGTTGTGGTTGGGGAAGACCATCTCTCAAGAATGTGCTTTTGAGTTATTGGACAAAACGGACAGCAATGAATGGACTTGTCTTACATGCTGATCAATTAACCCTTGCTTTACTCTCTCTTGCGTATCGACGGCTTGAGCACTTCGTGAGATGTAGTGCTAAGGATTTAGAAATCTTGAAGGTAAAGTGCATGCTTGATTAAGGTTGGGGTGCATAACACTTGCCTGCAAACAAAGAGTATGCAACAAACTTTGTGAGCTTTTTGGTTTCACAACTTGTGTGCTAGAGGTGGTTAGCTCAATAGCTAACAAAGGGTTATGGGTCCACGCCTCTCGTTGGAGGAGTTTCATGCACATAACCGCTAAGTCACAAGCAGTGAGAGCACCATCTCTCGTATCCAACTTCTCTATTTGCAAGTCAAAATCACCAAGAGGGGAATGCAACACACTTGCACCTTTCCGTCTTGAGAGATGATATCAGCCTACATCTCCTTGCAACGACTAATGTGAACAATTCAAGCAGTCGTCTCTTTTCACCAACAGCCTAAAACGACATCGAACACAGGTGTATTGGCATCAACAACAGGTGTACCAGCTGTAGCAGTTGTAGCTGTAAGCATGGCAAGGACAAGGGAACCAGAGAATTGTTGTCCCATCCTTGAGTTTGATGGAGAGGGGTTTGCTCTCTGGATGTGGCAGTTTGAAATCACCGTGGATGATAGAGAATTGGTAGGATATATTGACGGAACCATCCCAATACCAACGGAGGAGGGTGCTAACCATGTGTCATGGATCAAGCTTAGCATAAAGGTTCTCGCCCTTCTTGTGTCCTCTGTATAACCTCTGTCCTTTCACACATAAGCGGTTGTATAGTGGCAGTTGCAGCATATGCCAAAATAGGCAAGGTGTTTCAGGTATCTCTTCATTCTACGAAACATCATCTGCATGAGACTCGGTGAAGGAGAAGATGTCTCCGCCATTATGCAGAAGTTTGAGAAACTCTTACAACAAGCCATTGGCTTAGAATGGGTCTTGAAATTGGATATGTAGGCCATGATGTTTCTGATGACGCCTCCGGAGAGTTGGGATCTCATGGTCACATTGATCGGAGGGTGGAGTGAAGAGAAAGTTTCCTACACTTATGTCTCGGAGTACGTGCGGAGCAAAGCCATGTATTGTAGCAGTAATGAAGAAAACATGACTGCCTTTAGTTCACAAAGCAGTGGCACCTTCCGCAATACCTCCTCTTCCAGCTATAGGGGAAACAATGGCACCAGCAACAGTGGAAGGGGTCGAAAGTGCCAAGGAAACTGCCATAACTGTAGCCAGGCTTGACACTTGGCTTGGGAGTGCAGGACACCCAAGAAGGATGGAGGAGATAGGGATCAATGGAGAGGAGGTATTGGTGGGAAAGTATGCCCTCTTGCATAGTGAAGACTTGAGCTCTTCTTGAGGTGTAATGCTAAGGTGTTAAAAATGTCAAAGGGGAAATGTATAATTGATTAAGCCTGGAGTGCATAACACAAGCATGCAAAGGAAGAACATGTGAAACACTTGTGAGCTCTACGGTTTTGTGGCTTCTATGCCAAAGGTGGTTAGTCCAATAGCTAGCACAAATCACCCATGTACTGCCAAAAGACATCCGCTTTGCGTGCAATGCTTGGAGATGCACCAAGTCCTTGTGTATTTGAGTGGTTTCTACAGCTCCATGCAGCGGTGAGCACCACACATTTACAATGGTGAGCAGAGCATCCACTACTACTATTTTCTAACCGTTGCTATTGCTACTATGGCTGTCCCTTTGTTGTGTTTCTTATTCTAATTATCTCCCTATGAAACAATAGCAATGCCTTGAGTATGACTCCTTGAAATAGTGGATGAGGAAAACAATGTGGAGGCATGGCTGGAGGATTGAGAGAGGAAGTTGTTAGAGGTGTCATCGTTACTACTACAACAGATATGCTCTGCTCGTTCACAATGATTACCTCATAGGCCGACGTTGCATGGAGGAAACAACAATAAGCCCAGGGGAGCAGGTGAAGTGACTCGGACAACTCGGAGAGGACAAAACAATTGAAGCCTGATGTGAGTTTCACGTCATCCAAGTGTACTTTGATCATGATAGTGTTGAGTGCCCACAGCTGCGTCGTGCCACTTGTTCCAAAGCATGTATAGAGGCGCATGGCAAGATGCTAGTAGTTGGTTGTAGGCTCCGTGGGGCTATAATGGAATGGAACTCATGTCCAGGCCATCCTCCTCACCTGGGTATCTGGAGCATGTAGTGCCAAGGCCAACTCCTAGCCTCAACGTGGATCTTATCTAGTCCATGTCCCTGCCACACCTAGGAAGGGAAAATTTTCAACCACAATTTCTTACGGCATGGTGTAGAGGACCCACGCATTGCTATTGTTGCTATCTGAACATGGAGTGCGTGAGCAGTCTGGTAATGGCTGAGGTTGTGAATCCAGATGTCCAACGCATGAGCCCATACCTAACACAAGGCCTCCCAGCAGTCAGAGCCTGCGTTGTTGTCGTAGCAGGGTAGAGGCGACTATGAGTCCTTTGGTCGCTGCTCTGTGGGGAATATAACTTCAGAGTGCGGTGAAGTTGGACCAAGCAAGGGGATACCACAAATGCAACAAGCAGCACAATAGGTAAACCCTGCTGACCACCTTCTCTACTCTTCATGGGGGTGTAGTACCGAGGAGGCTGGTTACGTTTCTAAACATAACTAACAAATCCACTTCTGAGGATTATTAGTGTCATCCTCACGCGAGTTGTCCTTGATCTGCTCATCATCCCGGGTGTCAACTTATGACCAGGGATGCTGAGGCTTGGATTTTAGATAGGGATTTGAATGTTGACTGATGGTATAGCTCGAGGTGCTCCTTCTTGCTTTTGCTATGAAGCCCTCGAATGCTTCTATCGAAAGTCCATGATTTACAATAGGCATTTGGTATGACACTATTGCTGACAACGCACCTCATCCTGCACTGGGTGAAGGTTATTAGTTATGATCACCTATGACCGTGGGCTCATGATGCCTAAAGAGGAAGAAGCAGCGGGATCCGCCAGTCCCTTGCCTTCGTCATGGACCGATGCCATGAGCGGCCCTCAGTATGGGTCCGAACGCCAAAGTCCTCAGAGTGAAGAACGGTCAGTGTTTTGTGATGTTTCAACCAGGAACCAGACCATGTTAGTGGTGATGTCATCATCCACGATAATGATGCCACCATGAAGGTCATCTAAATGGATAGACATTTGGAGCCATGATGAGACAGAGGATGCTGAAGGCAATAACGATTCTTTTGTGAGACGTCGTATTTTCCGTCTCAACTTGAAATCATATCAACTTCTAGATGTGAGAGTGTGTTGTTTTATCTTGTTTCCCATCGGGTAGGAAACCAGGCAAGGGTGCTTGGCATGGACAGGGTCTCACCTGAATTTCCTGTTATGTCCTATGGTCAATTGGGGCAGTCCAGTCCCTCACTAATGCGTCCGGATGGGGTGATAGGTGTGACCTGAGTAAAGCTTCATGTACCATTTAGCAACATCATGTCCCACAATCGTTGTTGGAAGAGAGTCGTTTAACCTACTTCTACATACGTTGTGTTGGCGTGGTAATGCAACTGAAGTTGTCATTGTGTGTCTCTGCCACTGTAGATTGCTAGTGCAAATCACTGTGGCTTGGTGGGTCCTCCCAAGACCATGGCCGTATCTGTGACTTTCACCACTACTAACGCTATTGCGCCTCTGCTGTATAGTTTTGCAAGGGAGGCCTCCCTGATTGAATACCATAAACACGTATAGGAGGCTTCCTAGCCTTGCTGTCGCTGACGTGGCGATGGTGTCAAGTTAGTTCACATGTTAGCATGGATGTAGGTACATGAAACATTAATTGATGGGCCAGGGAAATACACACAACCTCATACACTTCTATAGCTTTAGTATTCGGAGGGAGATGACAGTTGAAAGGCACTCGGTACTTTCTTTTGTTGTGGAGCACAAGTGACGGTGATGCACGCGGCAATGTTTCTGCTATAAGTCGGCCCCAAACCACTTGTTTGGCTTCAACTCAGTACATGTGCATCCAAATACATTTTGTCTAAACCTTTAGATGTGGAGGCTCAAGCTTGATCCAAAGATTGCATGCACATCGGTCAGACAATGATCGGTGAATGTACTTTGCAAAGCGTGCAAATCAGGCCCAAATGCCAGTCTAGAGAGAAAACATTGCATTATGTGGAGAAACTGTAAAAGGCACCAACAAGCACCCAAGATGATATGGTAGTTGTATGGTAGCTACTACCGTATGGCCCACCACGTGGCCGTGCTCTTGTGTGAGCTAGGTCCGCATCGTAGATCTGCACAAACATGGATACATTCGAGTGGATACATAATTGTTCATAAACAGACAGCACGACTCACATGAGAGCGGCTTCCACACCTGGTGTTGTACTACAATAGATTCTGACCAGGTCGAAGACGTTTTAGAAGCTTCAATAGTTCTATCACAAAACACATTAATGATTCGATACCTCTTGTTCGAAGGCGTCCAAATTCTACGAAGACGTGCCTGGACATTCTAAAAAGCCATTGACTTCATGTTAACCTTCTTTTTTCAATAGCCTCCCATGATCTTGCACAGGCCGGCCTCTCCTCGTGGCTTGAAGAAGTCCCTGGCCCGTGGGCGGTTGGACGGGATGGATTGAGGGTCGAAGACCCTCAATCACCGTGGTTTTGGCCCAGTGGGCCAAGCTTCCAGTACCAATTCGTTACATTGGTATCAGGGCGCCGAGGTTCGTGTGATGATTTGGTTCGCGAATCTTGGCCCACTGGGCCAAAGCCGTGGTGATTGAGGCTCTCCGACCCACAACCCATCTTGACCTACCGCCAACGGGCCAAGGACCCGTTCAAGCCGTGAACGGGAGGAGAGGTCGGCCCGCGCTACACTCCTCCCACCAAGGAGTGGATATCCCTTTAGTGTCCACATAGGGACGCAAACCCCGGCGCTTGGATACCAATGTAACAATTTGGTACGGGAAGCTTGGCCCATTGGGCCAAAACCGTAGTGATTGAGGGTCTCCGACCCTCAACCCATCACGTTCAACCACCCACAGGCCACGGACTCANATGGATTGAGGGTCGAAGACCCTCAATCACCGTGGTTTTGGCCCAGTGGGCCAAAACCGTAGTGATTGAGGGTCTCCGACCCTCAACCCATCACGTTCAACCACCCACAGGCCACGGACTCATTCAAGCCATTAGAAGAGGCCGGCCCACACTACAATCCAAGNAGGCCGGCCTCTCCTCGTGGCTTGAAGAAGTCCCTGGCCCGTGGGCGGTTGGACGGGATGGATTGAGGGTCGAAGACCCTCAATCACCGTGGTTTTGGCCCAGTGGGCCAAGCTTCCAGTACCAATTCGTTACATTGGTATCAGGGCGCCGAGGTTCGTGTGATGATTTGGTTCGCGAATCTTGGCCCACTGGGCCAAAGCCGTGGTGATTGAGGCTCTCCGACCCACAACCCATCTTGACCTACCGCCAACGGGCCAAGGACCCGTTCAAGCCGTGAACGGGAGGAGAGGTCGGCCCGCGCTACACTCCTCCCACCAAGGAGTGGATATCCCTTTAGTGTCCACATAGGGACGCAAACCCCGGCGCTTGGATACCAATGTAACAATTTGGTACGGGAAGCTTGGCCCATTGGGCCAAAACCGTAGTGATTGAGGGTCTCCGACCCTCAACCCATCACGTTCAACCACCCACAGGCCACGGACTCATTCAAGCCATTAGAAGAGGCCGGCCCACACTACAATCCAAGTCCCTCTGTGGACGTCGAACGCGGTTCCACTCCTGGGTGGGAGGAGAGTTGCGCAGGCCGGCCTCTGCTCATGGCTTGAGCGGGTCCCCGGCCCGTGGGCGGTTGGACGAGATGGATTGAGGGACAGAGACCCTCAATCACCGCGATTTTGGCAAAGTGGGCCAAACTTCCCGTAACGATTTGCCACACATTATTAGGTGTCGCACGCAATTTTGAATTTCATCTCTCGATATCCCGAGTACGTCTCATACTGTTATCCATGACTATGTATATGTACATACACGCGCACTATGAAGTCTCCATGCTTGATACACCATTGAAGTACACTTGGTACTAGTCACGAATCATCCAACTATCCTAGTTTTGCGAACGGTCTTCTGCCCTGCACCTTCTACTTATGAACCATCCATAGCATGCTTGGCATAACGAGCTAGTGATCATACCAAGTCGCAAATCTTACTTGTTCTGTGCTTATGATTGCTGTGCTACACATTAACTATGAATTACTCCTAAATCTAAGCGCATAACACGACAAAGAAAACACAGAGCAGATGGAGCACAGGCATCACATGTTATTCCATTCTAAAAACGTATACCCGAACCTGAGAAATCTAGGATAGCGAGGTTATCTTCGGTGAAGCCATGTTTGTAGTTATCAGTCACAATTGTATGATGTCTTTGCAAGGATACACGTCTTTGGTTTGAATTCGAGAAGGGTATCACGAGGGTTAAATATGGAGGTGTGCATGCCCTTAGTCCTTCAAATTTTTTTCCTTGGATGGTTTGATTGGCTCTTCAGGCGAGCAGTGATCCATTTGTTGAGAGTGTACTCCGTGAGCAGTTAGACCCCGAAGCCATAGTTCCTTACGTGGTTCAATATGGGGACCTTTATTCATAAACGGTGGGGCCTTGACGGCCGACCCGATGAACCCAAGAGCATCGACGACCGCTTCAATCAACGTCAAGGCCCGTCGGCAATTCGCTACGAATGACAACTTCGACCAGCAAAATTGCTCGTCTGCAATAGCCCACGACACATGAGAAACTTGCGAAACCTCGTTGGCCTTGAATTCTGAACATTCATGGAACGTACAAAGGCAAAAACAATAAAAGAATCAAACACATCCTCAAAATGCTTCAGACGTCCCATCACTCGGTTCATATGCAAACTCATGTGATCGTCACACTTTTTTTTTCTTGAATTACCTCAACCGTCTGCGTGGAATAAGTGGTTGGTTGTTTTTTTTTTTGCTGACGGTATGGCTAGACGTATTTGCCAACAAACAAGTAGGATGATGGGGGAGACAAAACACATGAACCGTATGGAATACAATGAGTTTTCCGCAGTGAAATTATATTACAAGAAATATCTGTGATTTGAAGACATGATTTAGAATCCATGCAATTGGAACCTACCGCGCTGCCAAAATACACACGAACTGACTGGGTAATGAGGCGGGTAATCATCTCAGATAGCGATCCCGGTAACAGCCCGGCAATCTGTAGACACGGCCAGAAAAATTTGGGCCCTCATATTGATCGCCGCCCAAACAAGGGCTTCGGCGCTTATGGATATTATAGTCCGGATCCTCGACTGGGGACTGGGTGCTAACCCATGCCCCCGGGTCAATTCAACCTTTCTCCATTAGTCTGGTTCATGACCGGCTATGAGTTAGGAGCCACTACCGTCCATCGCTTGGATTCGACGTGGATGTATCCGGACAAGCGTTTTGAAAAAGTGGTCAGGGTGATCTGCGGACTTCTGTCCGGAGACATCATTCCAGTTTGGGCTGAGCGAATTTCCCGTGGGTTGTTCGATCACCTCTCAAAAGGTGGACGCGGCACCGCTGACAGCCCATCGCTGCCGTGGCGGATGAGCCAAGAGCGTTCTCGCGGGGGTGATTGCCACCTCGTGATGATTCTGTCCGGACGTGTTCGGACACCTAACTGCAGCACCTTCATCCCTCGGCCATCAACTTCTCGTCCAAAGCTCCTTCACTCTCCCCTACTTGCCGGAAGTCGAACTGTCGCCTAGCGCTGGAGGGCTTGCTCTGCCCCCCCCCTTATCCTCACGGGAACGACGGAGGCAGGGCAGAGGGACCGGAGGCGGACTGAATGCCAGCAAAGTCGCCACTTCGCAGTAGCCACAAGCTGGAGGCCAATCCGCTCACTTCTGCGGCAAATGGCACACCAGAGTCACGACCATCGGGTTCAACCGGGCAAGTAGCCCTGAGCTGCGCATGGCTGCATGAGCGTGAATGTCGAGGAACCGATGCATGCAGGGAAGGTGTTGATGGGCAGCCCACAAGTTCGAGGGTAGCTGATTAGTCGCAAAAGGTGGGTGTATCATTTTTATATCCAGGGGTTTGTACGTAAAACGTGCTCAATCAACCAGAATAGGAGGTATAAAGTTCGAACATAACCACAACCCACAGTGCTTTTCGATCACAGTCATCCCTGGCGACGATAGCTGCGGCATCGGAGCCATGCCGCCGGACCCGCACCGACACCCCATGCTATCCAGCTCCCAAGCCTGATGCGCTTCCGACGCGGCCCTCAACTGCCCACTGGTCTGCTCCGCGTTCCCGACCAGGCTCGTCCTCGACAATCTGCATTCGCACCAGTGGATTCGACGTCTTCGCATTTGTCTACCGCTTTGTTCACGGCCACCGTTTCTATCTCCTGACCTTCTGGTGGTTCTGTCAGATCTGGGCGGGCGAGTCAAGGCCGCTGCGGAGTTCCTCGTGCGGAATCCTCGAGCGCACTGTTTGTTCCGCTGCCGTAGCTCTCCCTCAAAGGCCAACAGAGCACACCCTCTGCTCTCCGGTCGCCGCTCGCATGGACGACATCAAGGTGACCTTCTCTTGCTTTCCCCGCTGTGTGTCTGACCCTTCACCTTTCCCACTTCCCTGCGCAGTCGCACATCCATTGGCACTGGCCCACTCGTCGCAGTTCGCTCGGAGAATGCGCAATGGACGACGTTTGTCGCGTCTCTCCTCGACTCCGCCACACTGCTTGCGAAAAATTCAGCTCTCACCACGATGACTCTGCATTTTTGGCCGCGGCACTGCACTGGCTGTCGGTGCCCCTTGCTCACCGCAGCGCTCGCCAAGTCCTCCTCCTTCCGCATTGCCTCCAACTCCATTCTTCTCCCAAAACGCGCAACATGCTCGGCGCACGGCTGGTGCGACCGCGGAAACAGCCTTTGCCTACTGCAGCGCATGCTGGTCTACAGAGACCGGCCTGCTTTGGCCAGTCGTCCTATCAAACTCTTTTTTGCAGGGGTCGAATGGATAGGCTTCACAGAGTCTGACCAGGCTGCCACGTGCTCTCTCGGCTTGCATCCGTCTGCGCCCGGCCTGCAGGCACACGCACGCTGTATGGGCCGCTGCAGCGTGTGTGGCTTGCGGGCTGCGTGCACGCAGTCTCCGGCGCGTGCTTTGACTTGACGTGAATTGGCTTGACACGCGCCGGCTGGAAAATGCTTGAGCTGGGCACGCCCCCCTCCAGATCCCTCCGCGTACAGTGCAAAGTGACGTCTCCCCCGTCCATTTGCTGGTCAAGGGGATCCTCGCTTTGCTTCAGGATTTGCGGCGTCGGAGCATTCGGCTGAATGAAATGCAGTCGCTGGCCCAAAAATTGGAAACTAGAGCCGTTTACACCTTCCCCTCTTTTCCCCGTTTTTTGCACACCCTCGTGCTGATGACGCTGCTCCTGCGTGTGTTCTTCTGCTTCTCCCTCTTGAGCATGCATTCGTCATGGCCACTGCTGCTGCTGCTGCTGTTTCTGCTGCTTATGGTGCCACGAGGAGCCTCTGCGGCTGCTGTTGCCTTACTGGTTGCTGGAGTGCAGGGATTGGTGCTGCCGGCAGGCGCAGCGGTTGCGCTGTGCTCGCCCAAGAACGAGCTCTACCGCATTCGGGGAAGAGGCGAAACGCACCACAAGGTTCCTCCTTGGGACTTTGAGAAGGAGGAATCACCCCTCGCCGATGGGAGGTATGTATGTACGAGGTTCTGCAGAAACTCCCCCATGAAAATGCAGGGTCCTGCAGTTCTTCCCGTGCTGGGTTGTTCCTGTGCTGGCTCTGCCCTTGGGCTCACGATGTACATTTTCCAAGGCCTGCGTGCTTGTGCTACCCCAGCTGTATCTTGTTCTAAGTGTGTGAAACGGCCGGTCTGCTTGCTGCAACTGCTGTAGCTGCTCTTGCTGTTGCTGACTGTGCTGCCGCTGTGTTGGCCGGTGGGTCTGTGTGCAGGGCTCTCCCTGTGGACTCCATGTTGGTGGTGCTGTGGAGCGGTTGCGGCAAGTATGTGGGCTTCCGCAGCCCATATGCAGAGGGAAAGGTGCGTGTGCCCATACAGCAGACGAGACTGTATGGTCACAAGATTTTGCCCTGACTATGCCAATTCATCGATCTGTTTACATTGAGTAATGTAACTATCAAAAGCAATAGCGATGTCGCTGAACCACTTGGAGCCTTCTTCCTGCTTTTTGTTTGAGGTGGTCTTCCTTGACCACCATCCACCCCTTTCCCTTCTCCTTCTCCCTCTTCCTCCCTCCTCCCCCTCTTCCTCCTCCTCCTCCTCCTCCTCCTCCTCCTCCCCCCCCCCCCCCCCCCTTCGCCCCTCTTCCTCTTCGCCCTCCTCTTCCTCCTCCTGCTCCTCCTCATCCCGTGGAAAGGGGAAAGGAAGGTGAGGCTTGAATCTAATTGTGCTCTTGTCTGTTGTATCTGCTGGTACTGTTGCAGGTGCTTCAATGTTCTAAGGACAAGAAGCTTAGAGCCGACAACTACAATTTCAAAACTGTGAGTTTGTTTTCCTCGTGTTTCCCATGACCTATCTCGGGGGGGCATTAGTTCATCTTCTCTTGTTTCCTGGTCATGGGCCTGTGGTCCTCAGCCTAGCGGGTGAGCGAAGTTGGACGTCTTGCCAGAGGTTGAGTCCAGGGTCCTTCAGACTTAATCTGTTGTCCACTCATGTTTGAGGCAAGGGGTTGTCACGTTTGTGTCTCTTGGTGGGTCTTCCCACACCTTGCGATATGGTCCTATTTGCCAGCCAGCAGCATTTGCATGCTCCCACTGGCCAGCAGACACCCATCACACATGGGGAGGTGACTGGACGGTGATCTTGACCGAGAGCCAACTTTGGCCAGTCTCGCGAATTTGACGCTTCTTGCTGCTGAGTCGTCTGTAGAATCTCCCCGCTCGTCGGAGACAAAACTGTGGCTCTAAGGTCCAAAGCAGTCGCCCAATCTGACCGCCTCTGTGAGCTGACGCTGCTGCTTCCCCCTTTGTTTTCTGTTATGGTGCAGTGGGAGCAATGGCAGGTGTCTGTGGTTCCACCCACCAACACATCCGCTGGTGCCTCTGCACCTGGGGTGAATGCTTCCGTGGCCGAGTCGCCTATTCTAACGCTCACAAACCGGCAGTAAGTGACTGTTTGTTCGCAACTGGACCGTGTCTCAGGTTGTTTGGGTGAAAGTGTTGAGGCAAAAATCCTGTTGTCCTCGAAAGAAAAACCCATGTCTTCCCATTTGTCCTCCTGCTCCTTCTGCTCATCCGCTTTCTCCTTTTCCTTCCCTCCTCCTCCTCCT